>JBCNJP010004048.1:0-34541 GCA_039602395.1 Deinandra increscens subsp. villosa
TAGATTACCATAAACACGAAACGGCAAAATAGGGCGAACAATGCAGAAATGAGACAACAATTTACATATCAACGGTTGACATAGAAACAGAACATACCAACAAAGTACTTGTTACCAGTAACCTGTAAATCTTCAAGTTCCACTAACGAAAAAGGATGGCACACAAAACCTTCGTGGACCCCAGGCACCTTCCTAACCACTGTTAAACCCTGAAGTTCAATCATAAACCGATTGTCCTTCAGTATACGGTATTCACTCCGGTTATTCTGAACTGAAAAATCCTTCAACACATACACTCCCCCTTCAACCAGTTTATCCACAAAGTAGTGCGCAATGTTGCTTCTGGCAGTCGCATGAATACAATGGCCCTACATACGACATGACCTTACTGATCACTATTACAATAAAAGTAAATATGAGCCAGTAAAACTAAAAGTGGAAGAAGTCACTAACATCGTTGTCAGATAAGATGTAATCTGTACTCATATACCGTCCAGTAACGCTGTTGCAATCCCACCCTCTACACACCATGACAAACAGAGGGCCGGAGTAGCCTAAATCCAAGTCCTCAAAACAGGAACCTGATGCTTCAAGGCCCTATAACACCTCTCCAATGGGTCGCTTCGACATTCCAGTATTCCTTTGTCTTCCTTGCTATAGGGATGAATAAAAGTAACACGTAGCTTTAGGTGACTTCGAGACCCTTTAATAGGTACCAGGAGACCTCCGGGCTGAAGAAAAGACCGGCCATTAAGTACATGAGTAATAACTGGACGATACTGAATGCAATGAGGGAAATTGAGAAGGCTTAATGAATGTCGGGACTTTAAACCCATTAATTTGCCTAAAACACACATTGGCTCCTTCAAGTTGAGCTATCAAAACGCCGTAAGAGGAAGAGTAGCAAACCTTAAAATAACCTCTCATTGCTAATTGCTAATAATACCTGAAACAATATCAGAGGAACTATATGGGCAGCTAAGATAATTTTGTGTGCCATCGATAATTGAAAATATGTAAGACTTAGATCAATAATTCACACATATATTCTCATATCCCAAATGAATAAAGATGTAATATACATGTAATCTTTTATTTAAATATGATATACATAACCGAAGCAGAGTTAATACACACTACAGAAGACACGGGTACAATCCCGACAACATTAGTACACTACCTCATAAGACCGCGTATGAAGTGGGCATATACAATCGGGTATAGTTTATCATCAGGGCGAAAAAACAACGGAATAGTCAAATCAGGAAATCATTTAGCTAAAAAACGTTTAAACTAAATGGGACGATACAGAGAAAATTCGTCAACACGGGTCGTATCATCTTCATTTACGTATAACTTAGTAATTTTGATACAAACAAAGAAATCAAACGAGCATTACACTTTAGTGGTTTCCATTTTTTAATAACCATATTAATCTAACATAACAAAGATCCTATTGACTTCAAGATGCCCACATTTGTAAATATAACACGTGAACTGAAACCTAACCATACTTATTTTTTTATAACTAAATCTAATATTTATGAACTCTGAGAACATCACCAAATTACATGCTCTTTTAACTTGGATTCACCTCGTAAACTTATGGTGGAGTTACGTGTCACATTACTAGGTCTGTTTTGTAACATTTCTATTTGTGGCATGGTCATATGTAGGCCAAATGTTTTAAATTATAACTCTTAAAATGGAGAGCAGAACCTACTGCATATTAAGGTATACTCATCTTTATTTTCGCTAAACAAAATATACTTATTTTCAGTTTCGCTAGATAAACATGCTTACATATACCAAACCTGGTTACATTAACAATTCAATGTTTAGACCATACTAACACTATTACAAATATAAGACAACATACCACATTACCAGATTTGTTAGCTGGTATTTGTATTTGTAACACGCTAATATGTCATTAAAAACGTTTTACTATCTTTACCGTAACGATCATATTTGTAATTTATAACACATACATACATAATTAAACTTTGAAACACATTATAAAACCATCAGCAAATTAAAAGGGCAGGTAGCATTCTCATTATTAGTTAAACGTGTTCTAATTCTATAGTTAAGAATAGTTTGTCTGCTAAGAACATTAACCATGGCACCTTTATAGAATGCTCATTTCTTTATGACTTAGTTGAAGGTGGCAACTTTCAAGGTGTAAATTTTAATACATTAAGCGGAATTTCAAAATGAGAAATCGTATTTTAAAAAATGCTCAGAACGTTTCGGCCAAATCTCACATATTATAAATGTTAAACACAATAAAAATCACCATCAAAATTAGAATACCTAACCATGTTAATATCCATATTAGACAATAAATTATTTGAAACAAGGGTGGTAAAAATTACCTGGATCCAAAACCGAGCCCAAAATAGCCGACATTCGGGCTTCCAGAATGCGAAAATATTCGGATATACGGATTTTTTGGATTCGGGCCCAGATAGTGATTTTGGAAAAATTAGACCATCTCGGATACCCCAAAACCCGAAATATTGTTTTTATTCATCAATAAAAAATATCAACAGATTTACCTTAGATTTTTTTCCATTACCAAAACAATTTAGTAACCCTAACTACAAAGTACACCGATGACCCAACCTATAGGGCACAACCGGCAACTCACGAAGCCCTTCGTCCCATCTGGTTAGGCATCCATGTCGGCGTCATCGGCCCGACTTCTGAGTCGGTAATTAGGTCGCTGCCATCTTCATCATCGACAGCATCTGTAAAATCGTGTGGGGTCAGATCATCATAACGGAAGACCAAATCAGGGATTCACTTGCGCAGATGACTTAATGGCCATCATTTTGAGGTCCGAAGTTGTCAGATCCATGAATAAGATACGTACGTCTTATAATTAAATGGTGAGTCAATCTATACTCCTGTCATTCTTTGAGTGAAATTGTATTCATTTATTTCCATGAACAGATGTGTTCTTTGTGTGTTGGTTTTAAGATTCTGTGTTAATCAACAGATATATTTTGTCGATACTATATATGCCTTTTCAAATCTATCGATTTTCTAGCTGTGACATGTGAGTTAAACCGATTATATATTTTTAAATAACTTCAAGCATCAATTGAAAGACATAATTTTACGTTTAATCCAAAAGGATGATAAAGGAAAATCAATAAGCGGGTTATAATACAATTCCTGAAATACACCGGGTCATAATGCAATTCATGATGTAAAAAGAACCTCTCATGACGTCAGAATAGCCCAACCCGCTGATAACGTAATCACAGACAACGGGTCGGGTCATTCATGATCCGCGTATAATTTAATTTCACTTGTGGTCCAAACCTTTTAATATTAAGCCGTTTAGTATTTTTCCATCTATTCAAACAATACCATAATATTAATATAACGCTTCAATTCAAATGTCATAATCATAACCGGTGTCTTACTTAACCAATTTATTCATTGTTTCTTTATCTTCATTGTTATGCCCGAGCACTATGCATTACATTGGAAGCCGGGAAAAAACTGGCGACAATTCTAGTCACCGGAGAAGGGGTTGGAACCAAAGTAACAGCAACAGTGAGGATCCATACAGTGGACCCGTTGGCAAAAACGAAGACATACCAATGCACCCGTTGAAACCTGAAGCGTACGATAATCAAGCCCATATTGGCCAGCTACAACCAATGAAAGAACCTGGGCAGAAGTAAGAAAAGGAAGAAATCAATAGGTAAACATGTAATAAAAAATGTAATATTCGGATCATATGTAATGAAGTTGGTATTTTGCGAGTATCTGGTGGTACATTTTTTTCTCACCGGAACTAAGCATAGGGAGAGAGCCTCCGGTGGTACATTTTCTTCCCATCGGATGCAACCAAAAGGCCTTTACACTCCGGTGGTACATTTTCTTCCCACCGGATCCAACCATAGGTAAATTAACATTTAAATTGCATAAACATGGACACGTAATAAAAATGAACTTACACGACGTAGGAGGACTGATAGGCCTGAAATCCCCCAAAGAGGCTCGATCCATGGGTTGGGGACGTTCCTCTCAAGGATCGTTTTCCTGCTCTGTTCAGTTTGGAGGTGAAAAAATCCTGTTTCGTTGGGGATCGTGTTGTACGGAGAAATAACGCCCTCGTATGTCGGTTTCATTGGAAGCGGCCACCGGAAACCTCTTCGGAATTGACGGCTCTTAATCAACTAACATCCTTGATCTTTTCTGTTAATTTGCAGGGTCACGATGATTCATGGTGGTGGTCTCTTGATGCTACGGGTCTCTTCTCGGTTAAAAGCATAAAGGACAGGATTCAAGCTTCAAGAACTCCCATCCCGGACTTGAGATTTGAATGGAATAATTGGGTACCAAAGAAGGTATCCTTTCTAGTATGGCGCATGTCACTAAACCGATTGCCTACTCGTTTGGCTCTTTTGGATCGAAGAATTGTTGTCCCCACTGCTTCATGTCCTTGCTGTGGTCTCTTCGACGAATCGGTGAACCACACATTTTTTGAATGCGAGTTTGCTCAATCAGTCTGGGAGGATGTTACTAGATGGTGCAAGATCTCGAGGTTCTTCATTTTCTGTGTTAAGGACCTAGTTGATTTCCATAATCATGTAAATGGGAATTGGAAGTATAAGAAAATCGTTAATCTGGTGATACAATCAACAATATGGAGTCTTTGGTGTGCGCGGAACAAACGGGTGTTTGAGGGTGTTGAAGCCTCTCGTTCCAGGTTGCTCGAGGAGATCAAGATCCTTAGCCACCTATGGATAAAGAATCGTACCAGATTGAACATTCCTTGGGAATTTTGGAGAGATTTTTGTTTTATACTGTGATGTTTTTATCTCTTTTGGTGAACCATTGTACTTGGTGATGTAAACTTTCCACCTACTTGGTGGGTTTGTATATTTATATTTTGTTGGCCGTTCAAAAAAAAAAAGTCAAGAGACGGTTTGGTTTGTTTACGCATATTGATATTGTAATTTTGAGTACAAGTCATTAATGCGTGATGCCTCGAATCTGGTGAATGGTGACTGACCTCTTTTTTCTCCACTATTTCCTCCCATCCCCAACTTTCCCCTTGATAATCTCACCTCCATTCCCTAAATTCAACTCAAAAGCTGCTACGCACGCAGATCTCTCTCTCTCTCTCTCGTAAATTCATCCGTCGGAAAAATGGCATTGTCGGCGCGTGAGCAGAACGTGTACATGGCGAAGCTCGCGGAGCAGGCGGAGCGTTACGATGAAATGGTTGAATTCATGGAAAAGGTTTCGGAAACCGACGAACTGACGGTGGAGGAGCGCAATCTGCTGTCCGTGGCTTACAAAAACGTGATCGGCGCTCGGCGTGCTTCGTGGCGGATCATATCATCGATCGAGCAGAAAGAGGAGTCGCGTGGAAACGAGGATCATGTGAGTGTGATCAAGGATTACAGATCTAAGATCGAGGCGGAGCTGACGAGGATTTGCGACGGGATTTTGAAGCTGCTGGACTCGAGGCTCATTCCTTCGGCTACTTCTGGTGATTCCAAGGTGTTTTATCTCAAGATGAAGGGTGATTATCATCGCTACCTGGCTGAGTTTAAGACCGGAGGTGAACGTAAAGAGTCCGCTGAGAGCACTCTTACTGCCTATAAATCCGCTCAGGTTATTATTATAACTAACTAACTAGCTAACTACCTTTTTTTCGTTTTCGTCACTAATTTCAAATGTCATGTGCATTTAGGATTTTTTTTTTTTTTAAATCTGTATTTGCATTTGGTGAATTTTGCTGAAATTTGACTCCATCATTTTGTTGAGTTGATTTGATTATACGTACAAATCAAGTGCAATTTGTTTGTTAATCTTTTTCATCAAATATTGCAGGACATAGCAAACAGTGAACTTGCACCCACACACCCGATTCGCCTTGGACTGGCTCTGAATTTCTCTGTCTTTTACTATGAGATTTTGAATTCACCAGACCGAGCTTGTAGCCTAGCCAAACAGGTATGAACTTTAAAACTTGGTACCATGAAATACGTACGTACTGATTTTTTCAATCTAAAGTGACATGATTTGATTGCGTGTTTCATTTCCTTTGCCCAGGCTTTTGATGAAGCAATTGCCGAGTTGGATACCTTGGGCGAGGAGTCCTACAAAGATAGCACCTTGATCATGCAACTCCTTCGTGACAACCTCACTCTCTGGACCTCCGACATGCAGGTATAAACGTTGTTTTTCTTGTTTGTTTACAAGCCAAATTGGGGGGCTATGATTCTTTCATCTCTAGTAGGCCAGGCCAAACTAATAAGAAACATGTCAAAAATCCTCCAAAGTGTATTATCTGTTTTAACATCTACAAAAGTTTTAACTTTTTGACTTGTTATCCAACTCCTTACACTACTATTCAACAAGAAATGACTATGGGAACAAGTGGAAAGACTGATTTAACCGATTTGGTCTCATGGGTCTGCTGCTGATTCTGTTTATCTCCACAAATATTGATGATTTTCTTTGGATGCAGGAGGATGGAGGTGATGAAATTAAGGAAGCAGCTGGTGGAGGAAAGCAAAGTGAAGAACAACCAGCACAGCAGTGAGGTCTCATGACAAGGTTCTTTTCTTTGTGTTTTAATATTTATTAGGGGAGTTTAACAAAATTTATTTTTATATTTTGGTTAATAATCAAATGTTCTAATACATTTTGGTGAACAATGGTAGTTTCTTTATTTTAATGTGTGTATTTTTATTGTTCCTGTAAAAAAACATCATTGTAATAGAAATGGTGTTGGGCATCATGTAACCTTTTTTTCCCTATCAAACAAAGCAATGATTTCTTCTAAAGTTGTGAACTCATGTAGAACTTGTGGTTGCCGCTCTTCGTCATTGTAATGACGGTGCCATTAACGTGGTGGTTGTTCTTAAATACTGAAACCTAGATGAAAAAACAGGTTGCGAGTGTATATTGAAATTAAAACAAAAGTTATCTCTTAAAATGGGCGTTATAAAAAATGAAAATAAATTTACAAGAACTGTATTACCAAAATATTAAATTGTGGAACACGGTCAGAAAAGAAAAAGAAAAGTAAAAACATATTGTTGAGGCTCGGTCTTTTATTAAAGTTGACAATAAAACATAGCCTAACTCGGTTTTAAATAGAACTTGCAGCAGCAGAAAGTAGATAAAATAGCAGGTTTTTAATAGAACTTGCAGCAGAAAGTAGATAAGATAGCAAGCGTGCCACGCACGTAGTTCATTAAAATTTAAAAAGTGGTGTAGTAGATAATGGTTGTGTGTAGAAATGTAATTATTAATTGATCATTGATTTAATTTTTTATATATTTTTTATATATTTTTTATATTTAAATACATATTTCAAATATGTAAAATATAAAAAAAAAGCATTAGAATAAATATGTAAAAATTATGTTAAAAAAAAAACATTTCATCAAAATAGAAAAGATTACAATACAATAGAAAAAAGAAACGTCCTACAATTTTAAAAAAGTGCTAATATTTTTTAAAAACCATTAAATTACATTCCATATTTTTTTCCTAATCACCTCCTTTTTTCCCCCATCAATTTGGCGTCTTGAGAGGCCATTTTAGAGGGGTCAAAGGCTAAAAGACGCATGTCCTTGAACATTTGTTTATCATTTTTTAGCCCGACCTTCTCTGCTGCAATCTTCGATTTCTCCTCCCAAATGTTGTTGAAGCGGTCAAACTTTTGGGAGATGTCGTCCAAATTATCCTTGTAGTCAACCCTTACGAATGAGGACCACTCATCACGTTTTTTTGCTTTGGTTTTTGTTCGACGAATCAGTCGAGCGGGTTCAACGAATTGAGGTTGACTTTCCTCATAGTCATCACTATCGTCATCGCTGGTTAGGTTCACATAATTATTGTTTCTCAAAGTCTTCGTGCACTTAGACGAGGACAAGCCCGATTTCTCCGGAAGGGGGGACCAGTATTCACTTGACCGGATTTTTCATCACACCAAAAGTGGCGAGGTGTTGGAATGTTGAACCATAAGTATTTCTATACTCGTTATTCGCGTCATTCAAAACCAACGTCTCGTTATCACCACTTCGGTTACTTGGTTTGACCCCTTTTCTTGGTTTAGGTCTTTTTGGTTGTTGTTTTTTTTGTTGTGGTTGAGTTTCCCTTTTCTCGTTCATCACGTCATTCAAAACCAACGTCTAATTAAGTTTATGTTATTATAAACTTGATGATAAAAACATAAAACGTCAAGTGGCTCAAAAGAGAAAACAAGATCTAAACTAGAGAAAGGGAAGAAGAAGTGAAAAATGAGCAAGTTGAAATGAGGAAGAGGTTGGCTTTTTTAGGCAAAATTCTAATAAGGCATGGGTCGTGCCTAGCAGCGCACGGGCCGTGCCTGCCAGGCAAACAACATAATTCTTCGTCGTCAGGGGGTACGAGCCGTGTTGGGTCAGGGGCACGGGCCGTGCTTGTCAGCAGGAGCGTCTGGCATGCAAAAGTAAACTTCAAGAAGATTGAGTACGTCACGACCTGTGTCAAAAGTTAGGCACGTGTTGTGCTTAAAGGGGGGCACGGGTCGTGCCTAGTTGGGCGCGGACCATGCTAACCTCAACCTCTTCTTCCTCTCGTCGAGATGCTCAAACTTCACTTTTTGTGGGTCCCGTAACTCATTTTCTAGCCCGTGATACGCTTCGGCGAAGTTTTGGGCATTTTCTAACCACACCATTGTCTTCTAACAGTTGTGCTCCGAGGTCTAGTTGAGTTTTAGGGTTAACACTTTTTCTTGACTTGATAGAGAGGCATGTGAGGGCATTTTGTCCATTCTGCAGTGGCACAGGTCGGGTCTTGGCTTAAAATCAGGAAGTCTTTAGATTTTCGTCATATTTCAGCATTTTTGACTTCTTTTATGATTATCACCTGGATTACACTGAAAAACTAAAAGGGAAACAATCTGACACTATTTGGTTATTAGTTAGTCAGAAATAACCTGAAATGTAGGGAATATATGAAAAAAAAAATGTATAATTTAGCTCATATCAAACATCCCCACATTTGAACATTTGCTTCTTCTCAAGCAAAACTTTATAAATAAGGCCCGACACATTCCATAGGTTTATCGAGCCGTGCAGTCAAGATTCCAGGCACTATAAATACCGTTCCTTCATTTATTTTGCAACTTGTTTTCCATTGAATTTTTATTTTTCTTTATGTTGAAATATTAACATTTATGACAAGCCTACTAAAAGTTTAATTTTACACAAGCTTATAGACCTCACAAATGATCACTTGACTCTCGGGGTCAGTATATGTATATTTTAGAGTTAACATTCGTACCTAGGTGAAAACGGGTAGACATCATAGGCTTGACATGGAATCGAACCTCCACAGATCTCAATAGAATCCACATAGTTATCATGAGGGCTTTTAAAAGGGTAAAGGGTAGGCTTGGGGTTAGGGTACGAATTAGTGGAAAAAACGTAAAATGTCGCTCTTTCTTTTAAAATCCTTGACTTTGAATACAAAATCCTACAAGCTAACTGAGAGCTTATTTGCTCTTATTGAACTTTAGGGATTACTTTTATCCCTTCTACTATCTTTTTTTTTTTACAAACGAAATGTAAATCATGGGGCTTGGGGCTTAGCATTTGTTTATTGAGATACATAAAAGTCACTTTTTTGGATTTTTAGTAAAAAGCCCGTATTTTATAATGATAAGGGGGTTTAAAAGAAAAAGGCTAATAGGCTAGGGGTACTTCGCAAAAATGATTTTGCAATAGAGGGCTGATGTGACACCTCGTCAAAAATCAGGTCAAACCTCTCTCTCCGTTGATTTTTGTTGACTTTTATTACGTGATAATTAGGTGAATTACTGTTTTAAACCACATGATTAACTGTGTTTAGTTAAATGATTAGCTGATTTAAATCCCGCGTTTGTATGCCCGTGAAATACGAAAGTCTCATATTATTAAATATGGAATTTTAATCATAAGAAATTAAATATAAAATTTGTCATTTTATATTTTATCAAAACTGATATAAACTGTTAAAACGATTTATTAACTTAAAATGTAATGAGAAACGTAATGTTGCCAAGACTTTAACCGAAACAAGATCCGTTGACTCTATTGGCCCGGTTAGGCCCAATAAGCCCGAAATAACCCGGATGGACCCGAAACTCGACCCGATGACTCGGCTCAATCAACCGACTAACCGACCCGAACCGGAAGCCCAACTCGCGGCCCAATGGCCTTGGGCCGAACCCGATGAACCTTCCCCCTTCGGCCCACTCGGAAAAAGCCCAACCCGATTCCTTTTTTGCGGCCCAACCGAGAAAACCCAACCGGCCCAAACCCCCTCTTCCTTTCTTTGGGCTTCGGCCCATACCCACTTACCAAAGCAATTGGGCTTCGGCCCAGTCCCCTTCCTAAAAACGCATTGGGCTTCGGCCCAACTCCTAACTTTTTATTTAATTTGTTTTGGCCCATTTCTTTTATAAAGAATAACCCATTTTAATTTTTATAAACTTTTGGCCCAAATAAATTATCTAAAGTCACCACCTTATTTGGTTGAATACATTTGGGTTATATTTTTAAAAAGTTACAAATTTTATAAACTCCTAACCCCTCCATATTTTATAAAAGCTTCTAATCTTTTATAAAATTTATAGAAATTAGTAACCTACTCATGGGATTAGTTAGGAGGCATGAGAACTTGACAACACACTATTAACCATGGGTTAATATAATCACATTTGATTATAAAAAGAAACCAAGCCCCACTCTTGCTCCCTACACCTCAAACCTTCTCTCCCCTTGTCTCCTAGAAACCGGCCCACACCACCACCACCTCCCTCCCTGCCGCCGCCTGCTGCCACCGCCGGCAGCCCACTGCCGCCGCAACGCCGCCGCCCTGCCACCCTGCCGGACTGCCGGAAAACACCACCAACCTCCACCGATTTCTCCTTTTCTTCTTTTGTGAGTCTCCTAACTCACATTTTCTACATATTCTCCACCCCATGATAACCTCAAGTCTTGACAACTAAAAACCAAGTCTTTATTTTTATTTTTGAATGCTTGCTTTGTTGATTCAACTAACACAAACTCTCCTCTCTATCTTTTTCTCTCAAGATCAAACACTCCCTTTTGGTGCATTTTAAATGCTTAAAGATAACCAAAGAGTGTGGTGAAACACACTTGTGAAATCTAAAAGAAAGTAATGAGTGTGCACCAAGATTCTTGTATTTATGAAACCTTGGTTTCATAAGTTAGTTGAATTAAACAAAACCCAAGCCTCTTCATATAAATTAAATCATAAATGCTAACTAACAATCTATACATGTTTATATTTATTTGTCCTAACACAAAGTGTTAGTGATTGTTATTTATATTTCTTGTCCTAACACAAAGTGTTAGTGATTGTTATTTATATTTCTTGTCCTAACACAAAGTGTTAGTGATTGTTATTTATATTTCTTGTCCTAACACAAATGTGTTAGTGATTGTCATTTATTTTCTTGTCCTAACACCAATGTGTTAGTGATTGCATTTTATTAAATCATTGGTCCTAACACAATGTGTTAGTAGATATGAACATATGATCATGATATAAGAAAATGCTAGAAAATGAAAGAATATAATAAACATGTAATGGATTTATAATCAAGTTAACACATATGTAAATCATGACTAAAAATAACTAAACAACCTATGACAAGTAAAAGAATATTACTTGTTTGGGAAAAATGACATATTAAATGTGTGTTAAAAGCCTTACATGACAAAAGGAATTTTTATAGATTTTATTACTAAAAATGGCGAGAATAATATTTATGTCAAATGATTAATTTCACATAAATACTTAGATTTATTACAAGTTTTAACCTTTCTAAGACTTTTGCTATAAATAGACATTTTTCTATAAAAAAGGTCACATGTGGAAATAAATATTTTTTATAAAAGGATCTTATAAAAGTAAATCAAAGACAAGCCATTGACTTTAAATACTTATATGGATTTTAATGTTACTTTGATGAAATCAAAGTAACCGAAAATGGAATTACGTCCGTTAGAGATTTTAAATAAAATCAAGTTTTTATAAAGACAACTTTATATAAACCCAAGCGCTGTTACGATGTTTTGAAAATATTTAAAAAAGAAATAAATATTTCATGTCAAAGGAATATTTTAAACGACTTCGAAATGTTAAATGATTAAATGTTAAACGATTCATGTTTTAAGAATGAATAATTAATCTTGACGATTAATTATGTTTTATTCACCAAATATGGTTAATCATAATTATTTGTAAATAATTATAACATGTGTAACATTCGCTTTTTTTTGTGAACCCTGAAACCCGACCCATTGCGTTAAATCTGGGTAATTTCACTTAGTAAAACTATTTTAGTGAAATAATTGAAATATATTTATCATGCGATACGTGTGATTAAATGGTTTGGAACTAAGGTTTTTGTTATATATCTAATGTGTGATATCATATTCTATACAAACGGTAGTTTATATAAAATATGAGTAACCTTAGTGGTATGTTATGGAAATAATATTTTTATGAATATATTATCATATATTATTAGAATAGTATTTTTATAATTGTAAATGGGTACTAAACTAGGTGGTGACCCGCCGCGCGTTGCGGCGGCCTCACCATTTATGTACCACGTCTCGACTTCACCATTCGTGTATCTATAAAGATAAGAGTGTCATACTGAGTAAACTAAATTAGCATCATAGATGCATGAATTATGAAGTTGAAATAAAATCATTTGAAGTAATAGATCATTTCTTATTACTCAAAGACCAATAACATAGACACTCATAAATTTTATCACGGACTCTGAAGGAGAAGCAGCCTCTGAGGTTTAAATTTTTTCTTGTAGGACCTGAATTCAAAAAAGTGTAGGTCAGATTATGTTACCATTCAGAATATGCTCAAATGTATGAGAAGTATTCGCTGCCAAACGTGTGACCGAGGCGGTATTGGCGTCGAACGACGTCGTTAAAGGTCCTGATGACGCATGCATACCGGGTGCCCTTACATGACATGTTGAGCAATCTAGATAGATCGTTTCATCAACTTGTAACATAAATATATACTAAAAAATCAATATTTATGATGAAACATGGGGTTCTGTTCGCATAATGAAATGTGGGGTTACACATGTTCAAACTCATTCGGGCGAGGTCACCCAGTAAGAATAAAGGAATCGAATAACATACCTTGAAGCCTTGGACGAAGATGAAAACTGTAGGGTTTGACAAAACCATGTTAGAACCAATTTCTGCACCAACACAAAGATCATCCGGTGGATAGATAACACAGAAGAGTCATGTGAGAGAAGATCGAACCTTTGATATTCCGACCACCGAGTTTGGCATTTTCCTTCATCGCGACCCCGTCTTTAGAATCTATTAAACTAACCCAGCCACCAAAACAAAATCAAATTAAAACATAACGATTTCCAGCCATTTGTTGGGCTGTAACTAATAAACCTAAAAGTAATAAGTGAACTCATATTTCAAACAGTCAACAATAAGATCCCATAAACAATTACTTAGAAAAACAACAAAGTTATAATGAAAGCAACCAACACATTAAAACACTGAGAGTTATGAACAATATAGTGCATATAATTTGGTGTTTAAAATCTTGCTACAAACAATACGTGAGCCAAGTTAGAAGTGGACCTGATTCCCTTCCCACGACTCCATTTCTATATGTTTGGCACAGCCACAAAGGACACTTAAATATTATCAGGTAATTAAGCGGTAAGCTAAATCTCATATCAAAACAGTAGAGAAAATGGTGTGAAATTAAGACCAAGAAAACCTAAAAGAAAAGAAAGGAAAAGAAAAAGGTATTAACAAAGAAAAAAATAGAAGCCAAAGACTCAAAGCACCGAACCTAAGACGTTATAGTTATGCTACATGGGTCTACCAATACACCACCTACGTGTTGTGTTTACACTTACGAATGAGCACTTTAATAAAAATCTAAAGTTGCCAGCATCCATCCAAGGGAGTGTGTATCACATAAGATTAGTCTGCTATGTTATACTCAAAAGAAGAACGACCACTCGAGCGTTGGTACCTGGGTTTATATTATTGTGCATTTTTTAGAAACTTCAATTTATATTATTATACATTTTCATCATAGAAATTGATAGAAACTTTTAATCAAAATAAAGAAATGAAGCCACTTGGGTTATGATTCACACGAAACGAATTAAATAGTTTAGCTCAAAACAATGAGCGTAAAAAATAGCAGGTTTAATGAGTTAAATAAATCATATTTACCTGTCAAAGCACACTTCTCATTTTACATACTTCATTTCCACTAAAAGAGCACATGCTACATCTTTATGTCCTTCATATTCGTCTTCATAGGCCTTCAAAACAATCACAAATCATCATCAGAATTCATAACATAGTTAAAAGGTGGAGCAGCTATGCTCAGACATGAAAAAAAAAAACAAATTATGAGCACAACCATGATCCAAAACGAATACACTGCACACAACTGACCAAAACCTTACCTCATGGCGCTTTTCTTTTTCCATAGCTGCAGGTTCATCAGATTTCTCATAGTTTTCTGCATTCGGGTTTGGACTTGTGTTATCTAGCAACACATTTGAAGGGCAATCAAACACCAAACCAAAACATGCTTGCGTGATGAAACTATAAACCTCATGCAACATATTTAAGGGGAAAAAAAACCACAAATATACTTACACAACAAAGCATACCGTAAACAAAGAAGAAATCACAAATAAGAACCAAATTGAGGTCACATGTAAAAATTGATGTAGAACCAACCTCGCCATTCGTTCTCATAAACCATAAGAAATAGCATGCATAAAACTATTAGAAACAATGGAGAGATGTACAAAAGTACATATAAATACAAAAAAGGAAATGTACAAATATAAATAGAACCACATATTCAAAAACTCCTATACGTCATCATCTTAAACAACTAAAATACAAATATAATGTTTCCAACTATTCTACAGTTTAATAATATTAATTTTGAATTTCAATATGATTTTAATTCATGTGTAATAACTTCTTAGATCAATCAAAGCAAACACACATTTTATTTATCCCTCATCATTCTAATTTAATTCCGCGAGCATATATCTAGCAATCTAAATTCGATACATACCTTATCATGGAAGATGAAGAAACCCAGCGAGGCAGTTGTGTCTAACACATGCGATAACAATCATCACTAATAATCCACATAAACAAACAATTGTAGTTAGAAACAGATTGTTCCCAGTTCATAAAACATAGCCAATTAAATTACAGTCAAATTCATATACAATTGAAGATTAGTAAAGCTAAGGAGCACTGAATTGTGCCCAGAACAATAATCAACATTTGAATTGGTTGATAGGAAACAAATATGGAATTGAAGTTGTAAAAAGTACCAACCTACACAGTTTTATGAATCCAGAACTCAATTGGATCCTAAATCAGTATATAAAAGAGGTGAAAACACAAACTGAAGCAGTTAATTCCGTTATTATCTGAATGGTCGAGACTTTGGTTCCTTTTTTATTGATCTAAGCAAGCTGCGACGGTGGTTGTTCGATCAGAGCAGACTGAGTGAGATGGTTGTTGATGATATCAAAGAGGAGAGTAGCATAACGCCTCTTTCTTTTTTTTTTTTAATAAATGCCTGCTGAAATTGCAAAATCCGAGGGCAAAGAAAGCAATTGTACAAACAAATTAACCCTAATTGATGGGCCTATTCAAGTTGTATAGTAAAGGGGAGAAGTTTACAGCACCAACAAATACCAAACTAAAATCAAACCTTGATGAAATGACGTATTATCGCCCTGGATCTTCGTCGAAGAACCATAACGCCATCGATCACTCTTGTCTCTGTGTCACAGCATAAACCTATCCAGTAGATATTACGGTTTCTAGATCGTCTCTGGCGGTTCAGGCCGTCTCCAGATTGACGACGGAACTAAATGACGAAGACGATAGGGATGGGCCAGAGAAAGGATAGAAAAAAAGGAAGTAGGTATAGAGACAGGGATTGGAGACGCAGAGAAGGAGAAAGGTGTGGCTCTCCCTGAAATCACACAGTGTTAAAAGAACTATGTATTTGCCCTTCAATTTAAACAAAAATTACCAAAACGCCACAAAACTATTCATCAAAGTTTGTATTATTATAGATTGTATAATGTATAATAATGAACTCATTAAATAAAAAAAAGTTATTTCTAGAATTTTAAGTTGGATTGACGGGTAGTCCATCTCTTGAAACTAAAAACACAACCTTGAATATGACCTTAGGTTAGGTTAAATTTAATACCCGTCACGTAGTTTAATATTATTACATAAAATTTTGTAGTTTTCTTTTATATAAATTAAACATGAAAAAATCAAACAAAGAAAATAAATAGGTTGTGTAACAAAAAGAAAGCACATGCAGATGAAAAGCAAATTGTCTGATCATTTATATTTATTCTTGTTAAATTCAAGAGGGCTTAATTAAATTAGTTGCAGCCCATGTAAAAAAATATCGAACCTAAAGGAAATAAAAAACAGGAAATCATGCACTTGAATGGCTGAAAAAGAAACACGGTAAAGTTCTGTTGAAACTCTAGAGGGTAACTGTTGTGGGGAATTTCTTTAACAAACTGGCAATGCAAGCCTCAAAACACAAAACGCTACAGAAAATATAGACTACTTTCAAATGCCAAGAGGTAACTTTAACTGTCATAAAAATACAGACTACTTTCAAATGAACATGCAAATAATTATTTCTTACCGGATGACAAATCTCATATAAATGGTGATAATATCAAATGATCAGCGTAAGTAGCTAAAAAACTTGATTTGCACTCTTTTTTGGTTAATTATATAACGGTTGAGCAAAATCATCAGGCATACGTGGAAGAAAGAATATAGAAAAGCAAACCTGCAAAAGTGAGCTTTTTTGGGGGGAACAAACTGCAACAGTCTCAACCCGCAATTAGGTAATTATATTTAAAAGGTCTTCTATCACTTTGTTGTTTGATGCTTGTTGACCCATTTCGCCATCAAACCTAAAATAAAAAGAAAAACAAGCACTAAGCGCAGCAAAATAAGTACTAAGATCAATTTACATTTTGCTTTTCACAAAATGTTTGTTGAAACTGATGGACATAAATCCATATTATTTTGCATCCTAATTGCAAAAGAAACCCATTCTTCATGGTTGCCAACCTTCCGTCTGCAGCTTCCCAAATCTTTCAGCAACCTGACTTATATGTAATAATCAAAATAAAAATCTATGGAGGTGACAATTTCAACCTGCTTTATGGGTAAATAGGTTGCTCCTATCCAACAGGTCAAAGGTGCGAATTTTATAAATAATCAACTATCATTTTACAAAAGTTGTGGTTTAATCATATTTAAGACATCATTTGGTTACAAAAGTAAACAAATGCAGAAAGGACCAAGATTTGGTGTCACACCCCCAATTTCCACTAACGGAGTTTTACCGTGTGGGGTGTGAACCAGACCAGGACCCGAGTCATTAGTTACATCAAACATAAGTTAAGGGTTCAAAATGTAAATATATTTCCAAACGGGAAATATCAAACCAGAGTTTAAAGTTTAGCGGAAGCTTATAAAAGTTATGATGCGCAAAACAAGCGCCCGACAAGTAAATAAAGTTCAAGATAAAGGTTTTAAAAACAAGTTCCCAAAAATAAAGTTTAACCAGCGTACGTGCCCAAAAATCCGATTCTCCTAGCGTCCTGCAAAGCATGCATAAGAGCAAGTGTCAACTAATGTTGGTGAGTTCACATAAGCACATAAATATAACTAGTATAGTTATGCAGTACGAATACAACAGTTTTTTATTCGTATATAAGCATGTATATTAACAGTACAATCCATATCGTAGGTAGCGAGCCTAAGTTCATGTCACTAAAACGTTCGCAACCGAAGCTGACCAATTAGTTGTAGGAATAATTCCTTACGTGGTTTGCCTTCCCCGTGTCTACTCGATCACGGTAAGTTTAGGCTGACATTGTCCTCAGTCCGACCGCCAGTCGGGTGGTGCATCTCGTGCCCGCTGAGTGGGGTTTGTCAGACCCCAGTAGTACTACCCAATATCCCCTCGCTATTTGCTATTAACGGTTCGATAAGTAAGGACTTGAAAAATAAAGCATTTTACGTGAACATGTGATATATACAGGATTTCCACTTTAATCATACATAATAGTTGTTGTGTTATCACCCTAAACCAGGTGTAACGTGTTTGCGTGTGTTATCGTCCAAAACCGGACGTAACGTAAAGTTTGTGTAACTCACCTTAGGGTGCGCTGCTACAATTTATTAAGACTTCGAGTCTTGCGTAGTTTACCAAGCACCTAATGAATTTATATACGTAAGTGTGTGTTCGCACATGAGTAACATAGCCTAGACGACGGTGATAATATCAAATAATTCCAGATCTGACGCAGGTGACAAATTCAATACATGATGAAAATCGTTTGTTCGAAAGTTTTCAGAAGTGGCATTAAATAAAGGACACAAGGATTTACGGAAATTAATGTGAGTATGTTATTTCAAATAACGAATATGGAGATGATCGGGAAACGTATATATGTTCTTAAATTTATATATATAAATATATGGACGTAGTTAAAAGTGTGGAAAAATAAACGTCCATTATATATATATTTATATGTCGTGTCAAAATTTAATAGTTTAAAGAAAAACCTTTAAAAACGTTCACACGTATATACGTACGTGTCATTAACTCAAATACATATATTTATCTAGGTTTAAGACCAATTTATATTAATAGTAGAGAAGGCCATCAAATTTTTAATTCATTTAAGTTATGATGTTTCGTAATATAAAGTTCACGAGTAATCTAACGGGGTCAAAATAACATAGGGGAACAATTGGTGAACGGTTTCAAGTTAGGCAACCAAGGAAAACAAAGATTGTAGTGCATTAAAAAAAAATACGAAATAACCAGGGGTCACCAGGTTCGAACCTGGGACCTCTGGTTTGCAAGCAAAGGACCCAACCACCTGGCCAGCAGGGCATTTGTGTTAGATTTCGCGACCAGATGTTTTTAAATTGACCAGTTCAAGGCAAATAGAGTGAAATAAAGAATTTAAAGGAAAAAGGGCGGCTACGGGGATCGAACACGCGACCTCCGCGTTACAGGGAGAAGAACCCGACCACTGGGACACCCGGCCCGTTTGCGTTTTAAACCGACACGTAAAATATATAAGGTGTAACTGTCGAGTACCATCTTCTCCATACAAAACCCTAATGTCGCCGGAGATATTTTCCGGCGACCGGAAAAACGTAAAACATGAAATCGAGACCAAGGAAACGTGCGATTAACAATGTAAAGTGGTTACCTCAAATCTTAGATGAGAAACGTCACGAAACCGAAAAACTCGACCCGAACTTCCCGACGGTGCTTCGTTCCCAAATACGTTGCTACAGGGCTACTTAGAAGAGGATGGCGATCACAGTGCTGTGCGAATGGTGGTGATTCGGTGAAGTTTTGGCCGGAAATTCGAGTTCACCGGAGACTTTAAAAAAAATGGTAAACGAGAGAGAAGCGGACGACTGAGGGTGAGTTATGTGCTTGAGGTTTACCAAATGATTGAATGCGAATGTGGTTATGAATCCAAATCAGTGATGATCGATTCAAGGCGTAACCGGCGAGTAATTGAGGAATTGATTGCGACGGTCTACGGTCGTGAATTACGTTCGACAGTTTCTTATGTTTCAAATTATAACTTTTCCATAATGGCAATATAGGTCCCTCTCCCATTTACAAGAACGTAACTTGAATTTTAGTAATTACAAGATCGGCCCTTACAGGTTTGATTAATTAAAAGAAGTTTACAAATGGCAAGATAAGCCCCTTGAGTTTAACGGAGGGTTAGCTAACTCTAACGGAGTTAACGGAGAACACCCTAAATCGAATGTATACGTGTGTTTGTCACAATATAATTGACGTGTAACGTTTACAGAATGTAAACCCGAATTGATGCACATAAAATCATAAATACCAATTTATAATTATATAAATGATTCACATAAAATCATAGTTATAACCCATAACTATCTATTTTTAAATTTCTATAAAATTATAGAAACGGTTCGTATTATTGCGCGACACATCGTCACATAAAATCATAAAACGACGTGCGTATATATATATATACATATATACCACGTGAAAATAATAAATATATTTACCACATAAAACGACAAAACGTTTTCGTGAGATCATAAAATATAATTTATATATCAACTTATAAATATATCCATTCAAGTCAGTTAACCGACGTCTAGACTCATGTGCAATGCTCGTGTAACTATTCTAGTTAACTGATGTAACGGACGTTTACTAAAGACAACACAAGTTGTTAACGGGGTTCACCTGAGAAATTGCCGGTTGTCACATTTGGAGTTTTGACCGTCCCAATATGACAAATGCTACAAAAGTACTTGTTTATTATGAAGCAATAAACTGTCACATGTACAGTTTAAGGGGTCGTAAGTAGCACAAAAAATATGAAATATCATCATCAACCAAAAGCTTCATCGCAATTCTTACCCAACCCGCATGGTGGGTTAATCGGCCGAGGTAAATCGATATGCTCTAACTGATTACAAATTAGAGCATTCAACAAAGGCAAAGCTGCTGGATATTAAGAGCCAAAATCATTGTATTTTCTGAATATTGACTTATAGGAACCAAAATCTAGACGAAGTTGTTATATTCTCTAATAAGTTACATTTTATTTGAACCCTCAAAGTAAAAATAGTTTAAAGCTCATGGTGGCCCTGGTGGTAAAAAAGGATCAAAGCTAGTCAAATGTAAACAGTAAGCCTATAAATTGAATTTATAACAGTAAGGGTTATGAATCTTTCTTTCAATTACTTAATCTTGTTTAAAATCTTTTTTAATACGATAGACCAAAATATAGATGAACGGACGATGAGCACTAAGTACTATCAATTAGCGATTTCTGATAATCCAAAAACAAAGATTATACAAAACATATGCCCTAGAATTAAAAAAACTCAGCAGTAAACCATCAAAGATTATACAAAATATATGCCCTAAAATTAAAAAAACTCAGCGGTAAACCATCAAAATTTAAACAACGTAGAGACAATTACGCAAAGAAAAAATAAAAGCCCTCTGAGAAATCATAGAGAGTAGCAGGTTAACCCACGATTAGTGGGAAGAAGGTATTCATGAGCGAGTTCTGATAAAACGAAAAAGAATTGACAGAGAACAGTAACTGTTCAAAGAAACCCTAAAAATCAAATATTTAAATTAATTGTACCTCTTTGGGGTAAGCCTCCGATTGATGTCTGCACAACAAAAATCCCGTCAAATAAGAGCACAGAATCTCAGCACGCAAGAGAAATTAAGCTCTAAGAAGATACCTCAAACGCAAGTTTCGAGAAGACGAATGAAACGAACAGCACAGTCGAACCAGTAGAAGAGCATCATCCCAGATCTAGAAGAAGAAGAAGAAGAAGAAGAAGAAGAAAGAGAGTTAAATCAGGGTCGTTTCCTTAAAAAAAGGAAGAACCGGAGGCCATATCTAGAACCATAGCGTGTGATGATGAATCTGAAGTTAGAGCAAAGAAGAAAGTAGAGCCATTACCCTTGCACAGTGTTGGTGTACCTTTGCACAGTCCACAGTGCACAGTGTAGCAGGAACGAAGACATGGATGTAGGGAATACAAACAGAAATGTAGGAAAAGGATACGTAGCTTATAAGCATGCTTTGTGGTCGCCATGGATAGACTCTCTCTCAAGAATCTGATGAAAAATTAGAAACCCTAGGGTAACACATTCGCTAGTACTTGTTTCACAGGGTCCAGATCTTCATATCTTCACTGATTAAGGGCAAGATTGAAACTTCTTTGTGTCAAAAATTAAAAATATAAAATATCACTATTTAAAAGATGATATATTATATATAGGTAATGCTATGTCACAAAATTTGAATACAAGACATAACGGTTTGGGTTTGAAATAAATTAGCTTATATTCTTGAGGGTATAAAAGGTAACTAGTTCAAACTTGTTTCTCATATATAAGAAAAAAAAATTGAAGTCGGTATCTAACCCTAGCTCCCAACTTTCCTCAAGAACCGCCGCATAGCTAGGTAGCCGACAATCAGTGGCGGATCCAGGAAAGAATATCAGGGGTAGCAGGGACTAACGGGGGTTCGGGGGCAGCGTCCCCGAATTTTTTTTAGGTAGTTAACGGGCTTTTTATCATATTTTTAAGAGGCTTTTGATCATATTTTTAAGTAAAAGCCATAAAATTTCTTCCAGGGGTCGCGAAAAATTCGTTTCAGGGGTCGTGAAAAACCGAAAACCTATAAAAAAAAATATTGCACGTCGGGGTAAAAGTTCAGGGGTAGCGGGCGCTACCCTTAGGCCCTTACTGGGTCCGCCCCTGCCGACAATTAACGGTCGTCTCCGACCCGCCACCATGAATCTTCACTTCAAATCATCTTCGTGCACCTCAAGGTTTCTCTTCGATCATCTTTCTTCTTTCAGTCGTTGATTGATCTTTCACAGCCATTAGGAGCTCCGTCGGTGAAGAACGAGATTAGATCGAGCTAACGAGCGTGAAACACCCTCATCCATCGAGCTACGGTTTTCGTTTCAATCTTAGGTAAAGAGAGAGAAAGAGAGAGAGAAAGCTGGACTCAACCCTATGTTTGATTCGTATGCTTCTGTCCATCGTAAGAGCGACCGTCTCCGGTCAAGCATTGCGCCGCCTGCTCGATTTATCCCGGGTTCGCACTCATGCCTCATCGTACCCATTCTACTCGCGATTTGAGAACCGAATCATGGGATAAGGTAATGGTTTCGAGCCTTGAGTTATTTTAAGCTACTGTAATCGTTCGTTTTAAAAAAAAATGATAATAAGTAATAAACCTGCAAATAATTTGTGTTTGGTTGGGGGATGCGTAATTGGGGTTATGTTTAAACAAGATGACTTGCGAACAGAATGTTAAATATTTTGTGAACCAGTTTCAATCACAAAGTTCCAGCTGCCTTAGTGGTTAATGATGTTAATTTTAAACAGATGCTCGCCATTTCGAACCTTGCAGCCATCATTTACTTTTTCCTTTTTCCTTTTTCCTTTTTCCTTTTTTCATTTTCATTTTCATTTTCATTTATTTATTATTATTATTATTTAGTTTTTTTAACAACCTATTTCACTCCCTTTTTTTTACAAGTATTTGGTCCTACAATTTTAAATGCATGTTAAAATCCCTGTAAGCATGGAACATGTTGCTTATTGATCAAACCCTATGTTATTAATCTCCTATGGTCTAAGTCCAATATTAATCTGGTTACGAATTCGTTAAAATCGTTACAAAACGTATTAATATAGATAAAACTTGTTTATGTTGACTAATATCATTTCGTTCTTTTTGCGGTTAAGCGTTTTGCTACTATAAATTGTTAAAATCACATTATACCAATATTTACACCAAGTTTTTCGTAATCAATTTTAGTTGATAGTTAGGTTCCAATTAATTAGTTCATTATTGATGAATTAAAATGCTTGATTATAATCGTATAATATATTTATTTTCCCTCACGTTTAAAATCTACCTAATCGTTTAATTACCTAATCAAGGACGAAGTTCTTAAATATAGTCCAAACTCGTTTACTCATTTATTCATTCTTACGTTATTCATCCTATTAGGTTACCTTTTTTTTGGGTTTTATCCAAACTGTCTCGACATACATTCTTGTGGATATCAATCCTTGAATCAGGTGGGTATTCATAGCCCCTTTTCGATTACTGTTTTGGGGTGCAACATGTACGCTTACAGAACGTAAACTCTTTATGCTTTATTCTAAAACTATATGCGATCGCTGTGATTGTTGTGTGTATACTTGTGTGGTTAAACTTGTCTGGATTACTGCTCTGAACGATCGAACGATGTGAACGAGGAACGATTGAACGATGGAACGATTGAACGATGGAACGATGGGACGATTTGACGTATCTCATTAACTCATTGAGCCGGGGTTACAATTATAGATCTATTGGTGTGGCAACCCACTTGGCCTGCCTCGCGTGTGGCGCCTTGTGATTGAAAGCCTAAATGCCGAGGGCTTGGGTGCGTAGCCTATTATGTGCTTTGATTCATTTCATGTTTATCATATATGTTTACACTTAACTCACTGAATCGCATGTTTCAATTATACATACCAGTACGCTACACCTATGTTTACTCACCAACTATTCGTAGTTGACCCTTATTTTGTACATGTTGTAGGCTTTGCTGTTAATGTTGTTGATCGCGTTGATGACACTTTAGGATGGATGTGGACTTAACGAGACCTAAATTATTCAGATTAATCTGTAATTCATCATTTGAATGTATTGAATTATCATATATTATTATACTTCTATGAAATGGGTTGATTAAGAATATCGCAACATTAAATTAGTGTTGTGTGCATCTGGACAATCATCGCGCCCCGACGTATTCCGCCGTCGGTTGGGGTGTGACAGATTGGTATCAGAGCCACGGCTATAGGGATCTAGGTTATTAGAACCGGCTTGACCTAGACTTATGCCTTAGGTGTCCTGCATGAGTGCCTCATGCGTATCATGCCTATATAATATATATGTCCTATAATTGCTTCTTGATCATGCCTGTTTCAGTTATTGCTTTGTTGTTTTGGCACACACTTGAACACCAATCACTTGAGGCTTCCTAGCCTCCTTCCTTAGTGATGGTGCCTTACGTACCATCTAGGAAGTTGATTTTTGATTTTTTTTTAAATGATCTCATCAGACATGGGGCCTTAGTGATTGACATGTAGTAACTGGAAGGGTGAAAGCACCGGTAGTCGAGGTCTCTGAATAAGCAAAGCGTTGCGTACAAACTCGAACTGACGGAACCGGACGCTCAACTGGGACGCCTCGATGAGAGTGCCGAAACCTATTAGGCCAAAGCATGTTAATTACTATGATCTTACCCTGATCAGTCACGGTTGCAGTTTCCCACTCGGGAAATGAGGGCCATTCCGTATATTTTTTTTAAATCATTCGATTTTGCGGTTTATGTGTTCATGTGGAAGTTTTCAATAAACATATTTTTATACTCAATCATTTAAGCCATAAACAGATTTTCAATCAAATTTCTCAATATACGTGTTGGTGATTTTGTTTTTTTTTTCTTGTGAACCTCGGTATTCAATAATTTTTCATATTCGGTCGAGTTGTCACACTCCAATTCGGGTGTCCTATATGATGTCTCTCACTCTCATGATTACGACTAAACATTCACCCGGTCGTACCCTTTGTTTCATGATCGATTTTCTCGCATTTCATAGTTTGGGTCGCGGCAATCGTTGCCGTAACCGTCAGGTAGCCCAGGAGATTGTTTGGCAGGTGGAAGCTGCTCTCACCAGCCTAATCCTGTGTGTCCTCGATGCTAAGCCTATTATCGATATCATTGTTGCTAAACTCGTTTGCTATTTCGGACATCGTAAGGAACACACACTTTCGTTGTGCTTAGGCTTTGGAAACCCTACCCATTTGATGTGTTGACATTGCGTGAATTATAACCTCTTCGGTCATCAAGTGGGTATCCGCCACCGACTTGACTTTCCCATGAGCACCTGTTACGAGCCAGATCGAGTTCAGTTTCAAATGTTTCAATCTGTGGTGGTGTCAATGCCAGCTCGAGTCATTGTTGATCGCCATGCCGCTTTGTCACTACCATTGTTTGCTATCATCATGTCACCTCCGATCGCATTCCTCTCGTGTTTCCACTACTAGCTACTGTTAACGCTCCTGTCAACGGTAATACTAACTGTGGAACCTATGTTGGAGCTTTAAACTCGGATGAGTTCGATGAATCCGATGTTTATACTTTGTAGTCGTTTAAAACCTTTGACATTCTATGTATTCGTTTCACTTATTTATGATGATGTCCGAAACCTTACCATCCTATATCATTTATGCATCAGTGTACCCTGATCAACATTGTCCCTTGAGGGATTTTGAACCATTTATTCCTTATATCATTTTCCTTCGTTGTGTGTACGATGGGTGAATTCTCGTTGGTGGATTTGCGAGTTTATAGGTTGCGTGGTTACGGGATTACATGCATACTTGCAAACAAGTGGGCACATTAGCGGATTACGAACCTACGCACACGTGACCCTCCTGTTCTGTTAAAATTTTCCAGATAACTATTTTAAATACCTTAATTATGATTCTTCTCGCGTATCTTTCAGGTATGTGTGTCGGGGAGTCTACCCGATTGGAAATTTACGAATTTACAAGTCCACATGTTTATGGGATTACATGTGGATGAGTTTACGACTTTATGACCTCTCGAGTAGATAACCTTATACGCGTACCGATTTCAAAATCTATCCGTTCGAAATTAGATCATGGTAATCATTGAGTTATGCATGCCTTGCGACCTAACTCTTTGATTATCGTGTTTCGGCTTTGTTCGTCGTTAGCACCTTCTGACCCTTTTCCTTTCACCCCTGGTACCCTCGGAGTCTATTTCAGTTATCATTAAAAATATGTGTGTTTTAAAAGAAATTATTCGTATCTCACTCGGACACTCAGGTCCCGGCAAATCCTCGATGATAAACCAGCATGTGGGCTCAAGTCCACAATTACTTGCGTATGGAGTGCATGCATCTAGGACCCAAAATTATGAAAGTTCATCATAATGAAAGGGGAATCGTAGACATCCGAAGACATATCGGGTCTTCCTCCCGTTCACCAAAACGACTTTCACGTCTCCTTTATGCTAGCACAAATCCGGTTGCTAGTCACCTTATCGTCTCTAACCCTCGGAAACCGCTCGCCTCTGTGCGATCGTTCCCCTCTCGTGGGTTTTTATCACGTCCGGCGTGTTAACCCTTTTACCAGGTGCCTTCTATGTGTCTCAGTCTTCGTTCGTGTGGAGGTCATTCTTTCACACGCGATAGTGCCTGTGTCTAAATTCATATTTGGTTAGGCACTTCATGACCTATTCCAAATTCGTAATCGCCCTCATTGGCGGTGTATGAATTTGCTTATGTCACATTCTTGGTTTCTATCATGAGGAAACCCATTTGTTTTCAGCCATCAGACTTCGGGATTCTTCGGCTAGTAGATTCGTGAAGTTGACTCTTGATTAACTCGATAGTCAGTTTTACGGAATCAATTCTTGCCGTCTCATTCCCAGATTTGCTAGACGTACTCTATCATTGATCGATGACTCTTACTTTAGACTTGAAATCTATCATTTCATGGATTCGACTCCAAATTGTTCCATATCCTGGATGATGTTCCGATTACGGATCAGTCGTCCTTCATCATAACCTTGTTGGGTCGCTTGTTGATTCTGTAATCTATTGCCTTGCGTATTGTTGTTTGATTCTCTATCTATGGTCGCATTTGAGGGGTACTTAGGGTGGATGTGATCAATTATCACTATGAGTCAAGTTATTGTTCATCTCATGACATTTATTTTAGCAGGTTCGTGTATTTCAAGTTATGATGTTCGATTTATACCATTGGGTTCACGTATTTCAAGTTATAATTTTCGATTTCATGCTATTGGGTTCGCGTATTTCAAGTTATGATGTTTGACTTGTGTTATCAGGATTCTTGCATTTTAAAGTATGTTATTCGATCCATCTATTGGGTTCATGTATTTCGAGTCATGTTATTTGATTCATGTTAATCAGACACGTTTTTTTAGCCATGCTATTCGATTCATTATATTGGGCTCACGTATTTCAAGTCATGTTATTGATTCACGTTATTGGACTCATGTATCTCGAGTCATGCTATTCGCTTCATAACACCGAATACATGCGTTGCGAGTCATGTTGTTCGGTTCATGTTATCGATACACGTATTTCGAAAAGGTGATGTTCGGTTCATGTTATCGATACATGTACTATGAAAAATGTTGTTCGACTCATGTTATCGGATTCATGCATATCGGGTTGTGTTATCCAAATTCATGTAATCGGATGCATATGCCATGAATCAGGCGGTTCATTCCAGGGCAGACGAGTCATGGTGTTCTAAAACGTACCGTTCGGTTCGCGCTAGACGTAACTGTAGGGCTATTATTATTAAGGCATGAACATTAGTGGGCTTTTGTGTTTGGGCTTATTAGATATAGGGCTAGTTAGTGATTATGATTGGGCCATGTGGGCTTCTAACTAGGTTTGCGATTTTTGTAAAGGCTATATAAGCCTCTCATGTATGTGTTTATGATTGAAGCTTTCAATATACCATTTACGATTTCTTGTTGCTCTCAAGTGTTCACGATCAGATTGTTAGGCTTCTAGTAGACGGTTTTCACTCAAGGTTTCATCTTTATACAAGATTTAGCCTATTCATCTACTATTTCTCTTGATTCAATCTCTCACGAGGATTCCGCACTCGTGTTAGATCTTGATATCGTGTGTTCGGGTATTTTTCGGACCTACAATTGGTATCAGAGCTAAGAATCTTAGATTCGAGGCTCTCACGATATTGATTCAAGAGTATTTCTGGGTTTTTATTCGAGTTTTTGAGGTTTCGAGTGTGTTTTTGGGGTTTACGACTTGAGGTGCTGCTGTTCTTCGAAGATTTCTGGGTTTTTGGGTGTTCACGACTGTTTCTGGTTGAAGATTGGTTGTTTACGACTTTACAGCAGGTGTTTACGAGTGTACTATCGGCTGTACTTGTGTTTACGATTGTGTATAATCGTAAAAGGGGTGTTTACGAGTTGCTTTAATCGGAAACTGTGTTTACGATCAACGGGGTCGTAATCAGGACTCGTAAACGGTGTTCACGATTATTTTGAGGCGGTTAGTGTTTACGTCTGCCACGTGTCATCGTGAATTGTGTTCCCGATCGTAATCAAGTGTGTTGGATCGTAATCAAGTGTTGTGAATCGTAATCGGTTGTAGTGAATCGTAATCAGTGATTTTTTTGGACTTTTGGACTTTAGGTTAAGTTACCCAAGCTATTGAAATGGATTTTGAGCCGAGCATGTACCAGAAACTGGATTTCGAGATCGGATCTATAACTCGTCCGCCAAGACTAACTTCAGCGGATAATTTCTTAGAGTGGAAGTACAGATTCGAAAATCATTTGAAGAGTGTGGATCTGAGACTATGGAGGGCTGTTCTCAATGGACCGTACACACCTACTCACACAACGGGAGTAAATGCAGGAAAGGAGAAGAAAGAGGAGGAATATGATGATGATGACTGGGAGAGGTGCAACAAGGCTGAGAGGGCTTTTGCTATAATGACTATGGCCCTAACTCCAGACATCGCTCAAGGGTTCAAGCACTGCAAGACAGCAAAGCAACTGTGGAACGCTTTGATTGTTGCTTATGAAGGAAATCCAGATATTAAGGCTAGTAGGAAGCAGATGTTGAAGCAGAAGTTTAACTTGTTCAACCATATCCAGGGTGAATCTTTTGAGGCTCAAGTTCAGAGGTATGTGTCCTTGATGGCAGAGATGTCCAGTTATGGTGTGGAGCCGGACACTGAAGACAAGAATTTGAAATTGCTAAATAGTCTGCCTAAATCTTGGAACACAAATATATCCATCATCAAAGACAACAACAGACTGACTGAAGTGACTTTGGATGAACTAATTAACAAACTGAAGTCTAAGATGATAGATGATAAGCAGAGAGAGCTAAACCACATAAGCTCATTAAGTTTGGCTGGGAAGTTGAATCAGGCTCTGTTATCTGAAGAAGTTGAAGGTAAGCATGAAGGAAAGGCTTCGGGAAGTGGATCAAGCTCAGTTTCAATGGGTAATGCATTTGTGGCACAGCCTCAAGGAAGTTCAAGCAGTGGTGTCAATTCTGGTGATGTCAATGATCCAAACTTTGCCCTTGGAATGGGTTTCATGAACAGCTATCATGCCCTTGTGGCCGGGAATCTTGTACCTTCTGATATGGTGTCTGGTGATCTTAATCAGATAAATCCTGAGGACGTGGAGATGCTAGATGTCTCTTGGCAAATGGCCATGGCTGTTTTCAGAGCCAAGAAATTTATGGCCAAAACTGGAAGGAACGTCTGGAAGGATCAGGATAAAATCAGAATGGGGTTTGACAAGTCGAAGCTGAGGTGCTACAATTGTGATGAGTATGGTCACTTTGCCAGGGAATGCACGAAGCCAAAGAAAGAGAGGGTTGAAGAGAAGAAGGCAGCTGAGGTAAAAGGTAAAGGAGAAGACAAGGCATTGGTGGTTCAGGGAGGTGGAGGTTATGACTGGACCCCCCAGCTGAGGGAACTGACCCCCCAGATGAAGGACCTTAGTTTGTCACATGCCTTGATTGCTACTGCTGAAGAGGGTAATGAAGAACATCATGCTTTTGTGGTCACTGATGAGGAAAAGCCTGAGGAGACTGAGATAGAAGACAAGGAAGCATACGTTGCTGCTGCTGAGAACCTCAAGGTATGTTCTGATCCCACTTGTGCTCGTATTATACCTGGTCTTAGACAAGTCTGTAAGAATTATCAACTAGAATTGTTTGAGATCAAGTGTGAGAGGAGTTCATTTAAGGGTAGATGGATAAAAGGTGAGGAAAAGATTAAGGCACAAAAGCTAGATATTGTTAAGTATCAACAGATAGCAACTGAACAATCTATCCTGTATGATAATGCTAAATTAGAAATAGCTGACCTTAGAAAGCAGGTAGATGAATTGACACATAAGAACAATGAGATGCAGGTTCAGTTAGATGTGAATAAATTAAGAAACAAAAGAATGCTTCAGGCAGGTAAAGAACTATCTCAGGCTATCACTTGTGGTCAAGTAGGGAAACATACGCCAGGATTTGGGTCGGAAAAGTCTGACAAGTCCGTGGCCGCAAATGTTGTTATTCCCCCACCTATCCCTAGAGATATTATAGGAGTGCTCTATGAGGAGGATCAGGTAGACAGAACTAAGTCAGGTTATCATGAAGCAGGTCCTCCTATAGATAGTATGTTGGTAGGTGTGACCCCTATGACAGAAGAGGAGTTAGAAAGAGAGAGACTTAGAACATATGGGATGAGTAGTCAGAACAAGGTAGATGAACACAGAAATGAACCAGGCCCTTCCCAGGAATCATTAAAAAATAATGTTAGTCCTACTAATGTTTCTGTTACATGTGCAGATGTTGTAGGCATTGAAGATGTATCTGGGGAGGATGCTGAATGCTTGAGAGTCAATGAGTGTCATGAGTCTAGTTGTTCTGTTTCTAGTTTACCTAAGGATGACGTTCTGGCATCTGTGTCAGAACTTGAAGCATCCAAGTCCAATCAAATTGTCTTGTTAAAACATGTTTCTAATCCTAATGAAGTCGTTAGTTCTTTTAAAATGCGTGTTCCTAACACAAAGATTGGCCGTCAGTCTAAGCCCAATGATTTTGTTCCGTATCCCCAGGTTGTGTCGACTTATAATAGAACTGATAAATCAAAATCTGAACAATTTTGTTTAATAACACAACCTGAAAAACATTCAAAACGTGTGATACACAAATGGGATGATCAACCAGAATGGAAGTCGTCTTATCCAAGACGCTCATACTTGTGTAGCAACGTCAATGGGCCTAGACAAATGAATTGTTTTGAATGTGGTCAACCAGGTCATTTTGCTGCTAATTGTATGAACAGACCCTATGAGCCATATTATCCGCAGAACAAGCGGACAAATATGCTTGAGAAAATGATGAGGGGTGAGAACAGAACTCAAAAGCAGCAAGCTTCGTCACAGGGGAAGCAGAGTTCTGAACCAATGAAGACTCAAAAGTCTAAGGTTCTAAACACAAAAGCCCCAGTGACAAAGCATGTCAATGAAAGGAGAGATGTGGGCCAAACTTCAAAACCTGCTCATGCAGCTAAAGAAGTTTACAACAGACCTAACAAAGTTAAAACAAAGCCTTTTGAGAAACAAGTGCAAAAAGTTAATCAGACTGCTGAACCTAAGGGTAAAGCAGTTATGGAACAACCAAAAACTGTTACTCAACCAAAACAAATGGTTTATACCAAATTAAAACTTGAGTGGACACCGGTTGTTAAAACAAAAGGTAAAAAGGCTGCATCTCCTCCAAGAAAAGCATCACCCACAAAGAACTCTGCCAGTAGTTCAAACTCACAAAAGCAACCAAATTGGAAGCCAAAAGTTAATGCTAAAATTATAAATCAACCTGAATCAAAAGCAGGAATGTCTTTCAAAATGGTTAACTACATTGACTCCAAGGGAGTACCCAGATCTGTTATGACCTGGGTACCTGACTCTAACTGATCTCTGATTTGTGTAGGGACAGCCTAGAAGATCTGTCAACAATCTCTGGTATGTTGATAGTGGTTGCTCCCGACACATGACCGGAGATCTGTCTCTTTTGGAAGATGTGGAGGATTTCAATGGAGGTGGAGTTTCTTTTGCAGGGGGTGTGGGTGGTCGAATCAGTAAGAAAGGTGTGGTGCGGAGCGGTAATCTGTCATTTTCTGACGTTCATTATGTGGAGGAACTGTCGCACAGTTTGCTGAGTGTTTCTCAGATCTGTGACAGAGACTTTTCTGTGATGTTCAATAAGAAGGAGTGTATTATTCTGAAGCCAGGTGTGAAGATACCCGAGGAGTGTGTACTTATGCGCACTCCAAGACGTTCAAACTCATATCTTCTCAACTTGAGCAATCCTCCTTCGTCAGAAGAAGCTTGCCTTATATCAAAACAGAATGAAAATCTTGCATTGTTGTGGCATCGTCGTCTGGGACATGCAAACATGAAGAATTTATCCAAGCTGGCTAAAGGAGAGCATGTCAGAAACCTTCCGATCACAGATTTCACTTCAGTAGAAAAGTGTGTGGCATGTGCTAAGGGGAAGCAGCACAAACTGCCACATCGTCCAAAGGTTGCAAATTCTGTCTCTTCTGTGCTTCAACTCTTACATATGGATTTGTTTGGTCCTATGCAGGTACAAAGTGTCAGCAAGTTCTCATACTGCCTCGTGATAGTGGACGACTACTCGCGATTTACTTGGGTCTTTTTCTTGTCAAACAAGTACGAAACTCCGGCCCTAGTAAAGCAGTTTGTGACTCTTATTGAGAATCAGCTGGATAAAAGAGTGAAGGCAATCAGATCTGACAATGGGACAGAATTCAAGAATGCTGAGCTGAATATGTTTTGTGGTGAAAAGGGGATTGAAAGGCAGTTCAGTGCTCCTTACACTCCTCAGCAGAATGGAGTTGCCGAAAGAAGAAATAGGACACTCATCGAAGCAGCTAGAACGATGATGTGTGAAGCAAAACTACCGATCTTCTTTTGGGCAGAAGCTGTGAATACCGCTTGTTATGTACAAAACAGAGTTCTTCTGAACAAGCGTCACGAGCAAACTCCATATCAGATTATTTATGGAGAGAAACCGAAGGTGGGTTACTTCAAGACGTTTGGATGTCCATGCACGGTGCTGATCCAGTCCGATGTAGGGAAATTCGAAGCAAAGGCCGATGAGTGCTATTTTGTTGGTTATTCAGCAAATAGTGCTTATCGTGTGTACAACAAGACCACGGGGGTGATTATTGAGGCGTTCAATGTAGATTGGATGGAGGACAATCCTACTGATGCGGGAACTGGACCTAATTGGATCTTCGACTATGGATCATTGTTTGAGGGATTTAATTTCTCGAATGTTTTCCACAATTTGGGCGAAGAAGAAGACATTGTAGCTCCCAGTGCTGATGTAAGACCTCATGTGGATAGAGCATCAGCTGAATCTTCTCGGAATGCAACTGCTGATATTCCAGAATGTTCAGGGACACACGATGCTCCAGTGGATTCTCAAGGCTCAGGTATGTCTGAAAATGTTGTTAATACTAATCTGCCTGTTAATGTTTCAGTGCCTGAAGTCCAAGAGAGCAGAATCAACAAGGATCATCCACTGAGTAATGTTGTTGGGCCAGTGACAGCGGGTGTCACCACAAGGAGCCGGACAGGACACATCAACTTTTGTATGTTTTCCTGCTTCATCTCCCAGATAGAACCTCCCAATGTGATGGTTGCTCTTAAAGATCCAAACTGGATGGAGGCCATGCACAATGAACTCAATCAATTTTCAAAGCTGGGAGTGTGGCGTCTTGTGAAGCGGCCAGAAGACAAGAAGGTGATTCCCACGAGATGGTTGTACAAGAACAAAAAAGATGACTCGGGGATCATTGTGAGAAACAAAGCAAGGCTGATAGTACAAGGGCACAGGCAAGTCCAGGGTATCGACTATGATGAGGTTTACGCTCCAGTGGCAAGATTGGAAGCAATTCGGATCTTTCTAGCTGTAGCTTCGTATCTCAATTTTACCGTACATCAGATGGATGTGAAGACTGCCTTCCTGTATGCAGAGATGAACGAGGAAGTCTATGTTGCTCAACCACCAGGGTTCATAGATGAAGAAAATCCAGATCACGTTTATCTGCTGGATAAGGCTTTGTACGGTTTGCATCAAGCTCCTAGAACATGGTATGAAACGTTGTCC
>JBCNJP010004056.1:0-25000 GCA_039602395.1 Deinandra increscens subsp. villosa
TGTCTTTTCTTTCTCATTTCCTTGTATTGTATTCATTTATTTCTTTGTATTATAATTTTATTCTTATATTTCCTTATATCGTATTTGTTCATTTCCTTGTAACGTTTATCCATTTTCTTGTAATTGTAAGATTAGGAGTAGCATTTTCATTTCAATTATATTGTAATAAAATAGGTTTCTTTCAGTTGTAATCGTACTAAAATAATAAATACTGTTTTATTAAGATTTAGCGAACGCTTTTCCCATAATTTTCGCCTTGCTTTTAAACAATCTTGATATGCTCATGTTTCTAGTTTTCTGATACTTTAGTTGGTCCATCTGATAAACAAATTGCAGGGTGTTTGGTTTCGGTTAACCTTCTGACCAAAATACGGGTCCCTTGACCATCTGGAAAATTATCAAAAACCATAGTTTGAAGGCCATAGTGTTGCGCAACACGGTGAGCCGCAAGGCAAAGGTGAGATGTTGGGAAATGTTGGAACTCAAATAAATCTTGTTCAGTGTTTTGGGTGAACTTCTGAATATCAAGTTCCATTCGATGAACTGAAGAATAGAAGTAGAGAAATTGCAAACTGAATATTAGAATACCTATAAGTTGAACAAGGCTTGTATATGCACTAAATCATACACAGTTAAAACAACAAGTCTCTGATGAAAGTGTAATTTCAAGCAAATAAAATACTTGATTTATACAGAGGGGTAAAATGATAAATTTTCATTCAAGTTGTCGGTTCAAAACAGTTATCAAAAGATACCAAGTCCAATCCCGTTAGGGACTTCAATTCATTTAGTATTGAATCATATTGTAGCATTCTGAAGTCCTTTACTATATTCCCTCTATGAATTTAACATATAATACTTGAAGGATCAAATTACAATAAAGTGGCATGTAAACGGGCAACAAGTTGCGTCGCAACCCCCTTTTGGATAGCAAAACCGATCCTACTAAGTACAAATCTATGATTTTGGAGGTCGGGGGAATCGTTGTGCACGACCCACTGAACTCTATTAAGGAATTATGTGAATGGACCTAGGCTTATCCAATTATCAATTAAGCCTAATGATAATAGTTTGAGGTAGGTTATTTCAAAAGGCAATAAGCAACCCTAACAACCCCTTAATGGTGGTTTGGTTACAAAGAATTCTTGAAGTAATCTTGGATCAATGGTGGTTTGAATTGAATACAACAACTGAGTTTGTTCACTGTTTGTTAGATTATCATTACTTCAACCTTTTGTAAAGGATATTCCCACATTAAATACACAAATACAAATTCTCAAGACATTCATTCTCTTTAAAAAGTTCCAAGCATAAAAAGATGTCAAGCAAACTGATAATGTATTCATTCTCTTTAAAAAATTCCAAGCATAAAAAGATGCCAAGCAAACTGATAATGTCTAGGCTTGTTGATAGGAACAGAATTATATTGGATTACTTCACTGAAAGACAAAAAAGTAAAAAAAATAATAATAATAAAATAGCCCAACTCAAAAAGGACCATCTCTAAGATTAAAAACAAATACCAAAGGATATTTGGCCCAATGGTATGGGGATGATGGTTAGAGGTTGGGGACCTTGAGGTCTCAAATTCAAACCTGACTCAAGGAGCTTTTTCCTTAGTGGTGGGTTTCCTTCTTGATGGTGTTCCTGAATGAGTCAAGCCTGGAGTGTCAAATCCAGTATGGACGGTTTTAATCCCGTCTCAAGAAGGCTCACTCGGGTAATAAAGATTTAGGGGTAGTATTTCCATTAAAAAAGGTACTTTGATTGATTAGGATGACAAAGAACATCTAAGTCTAATTATTATACTAGATTACTATACATTGGTACATGTCTCATACACTAAGAAAAAAGAAACTACAGAGATAACTTCCACCCTAAGTTGACTCTTCCATTTCTCATTAACTACTTTAACTCTTCCACTTCTTATTCTTATTATCTGCTAATCAACTACTCGAATATATGAGTAACTTAGAGGATCCGATTCTCATATGGACTTGAGTCTAGGTTCGTATCAATTGTCACACCCCAATTTCCACTAACGGAGTTTTACCGTGTGGGGTGTGAACCAGACCAGGACCCGAGTCATTAGTTACATCAAACATAAGTTAAAGGTTCAAATTGTATATATATTTTCAAACGGGAAATATCAAACCAGAGTTAAAGTTTAACAGAAGCTCATAAAAGTCAAGTTGCGCAAGCAAGCGCCCGATGAGTAAATACCAGCTCAAGTTGAAAAGATTTGAAAACCAATTCCCAAAATAAAAGGTTTTAGACAACGTACGTGCCCAAAAATCAGATCCTCCTAGCGTCCTGCAAAGCATGCATAAGAGAAAGTGTCAACTAATGTTGGTGAGTTCACATAAGCACATAAGTATAACTAGTATAGTTATGCAGTACGAATACAACAGTTTTTATTCGTATGTAAGCATGTATATTAATAGTATAATCCATATCGTAGGTAGCGAGCCTAAGTTCATGTCACTAAAACGTTCGCAACCGAAGCTGACCAATTAGTTGGAGGAATAATTCCTTACGTGGTTTGCCTTCCCCGTGTCTACTCGATCACGGTAAGTTTAGGCTGACATTGTCCTCAGTCCGACCGCCAGTCGGGTGGTGCATCTCGTGCCCGCTAAGTGGGGTTTGTCAGACCCCAGTAGTACTACCCAATATCCCCTCGCTATATGCTATTAACGGTTCGATAAGTAAGGACTTTCAAAGATAAAGCATTTTACGTGAACATGTGATATATGTTGGATTTATACTTTAATCATACATAATAGTTATCGTGTTATCACCCTAACCCGGGTGTAACGTGTTTGCGTGTGTTATCGTCCAAAACCGGACGTAACGTAAAAGGTTGTGTAACTCACCTTAGGGTGCGCTGCTACAATTTAGTAAGACTTCAAGCCTTGCGCAACTACCGAGCACCTATCGATTTTACATACGTAAGTGTGTGTCCACACATGAGTAACATAGCCTAGACGACGGTTCAATATCAAGTAATTCCAAATGTGACGTAGGTGACAATATCAATACGCGATAAAATCGTTTGTTCGAAAGCAGTAAAAAAATGATATTTAATCGAGGACACGAAGATTTACAAAAAAAAATCAATGTGCGTATGTTTTGTTCTCCAAATAATAAATGTAGAGACGATCGGGTAAACGTATATGTATTCTTAAATTTATATATAAATACATGAACATAATCATATGTGTGAAAAATAAAACGTCCCATATATATATATATATTTATATGCCGTGACAAGTTTTCAAGAGTTTAAAGTAAGGTCTTTAAAACGTTCGCATGAATATAAGTACATGGCAATAATTTAAATATATCTATTTTTCTATGTTTAAAACTATTTTTTTTTTATATAACGAGACTATACCATTTTAATTCATTTAAATTATAATGTTATCATAATATAAAAGTTCAACGAGTATCCCAACGGGTCGAGATTTAATAGTCGTTCACTAATACGTTTGGGTTTTGGACCAAGAAAACATGAAATCTCCAAAAATAAATAAAACAACAAAAATGTTGGTCACAGGGCTCAAACCCATGACCTCAAGTTTAGAATGCGAAGCCCTAACCACTGGGCTAGATCGCCATTTGTTAACCAACTCGCAACAAATGGCTTTTGTTCATGCAGTGACAGGGAAATCGGATCAGGGACAAAAAGTGTAAAAGAATTGGGGCTGGGAGGGTTCGAACCCCAGACCTCTCGGTCTCCAACCCAGGCACCAACCAACTGCGCCAAGCGCCCGTTTGTTTTGTATACCAGCACCTTAATCTTATATATCTTCCCGACCTCTCATCCCTTTCTTCCCCAAAACTCCGGTGGCCGGAGTTTTATTCCGGTCACCGGAAAATCGCGAAACCACAGACAAATTAGAGAGAAACGTGCGACTAAAAGAGATCAATGGTTACCTTGAATCGAAAATGAGTTGAGATGCGTTTTTGAAGTCGAAACGAAACCGAAAACCTCGAGTCGGATCACCCGATGGCACTTCGTTCTCCAAATCGATGCTACAGGGTTGCTCGGAAAGGGGAGGCGATCACAGTGATGCGTGAATGGTGGTGCACCGCAACAGCAGTAGCCGGAATCTCCTTTTCCGGCGGTGGCTCTTTCTCCGGCGATGTGGAAAAGGAACCAGAGAGAACGGGATGGAGAGAGAGGTGCGTGCAAATGATCGAAAGTGGTGGAAGCCTGATTGAATGATAGATTAAGGAGATTGATTGCAGCTTGATGGTCGACGATTTGAAATCGTAACCGGTAGGAGAAAAGAAAGGCCGGCGGTTTCTCCCGTGGCATTAAACCACTTTCAACAATTACAGAAATGGTCCCTCCACATCTTACAAGAATGTAACTCGACTTTCAGTAATTACAGGATCGGCCCATACAGATTTGTTTAATTAAAATAAGTTTAGAAAATTACAAGTTGAGTCCCTCAACGTTTAAAAATGTTAACGAACTCTCTAACAGAGTTAACGGAGATAACTTGACGGTGAATACCCGAGTGTATGCCAAAACATATTTAACGAGCGAAGTTTTATAAAAGTATATCCTATATGTATATAGCATAAAATCATAGGTATAACCCCAAAACTATATAAAATTTATAGAAACGTTTCGTGCGATTACGTGACAGACTGTCACATAAAATCATAAAATGACATGCGTATATATGTACATGTAACACCCCCCTCCGCCGCCCCCTGCCAGGTGCGGGGGAGGGTGTGGGACCGGTTGTCCGTATCAGTTCACTAGGCACCAACAGAATAAAACATACAACAAACACGGACGTCCAGTCCTCACAGAGAAACCTTAGATCGACTCTGACCGAGGATGTACTAAGCACCTCATAGCTGACCTAATGGAATCGGTAGCCCCGGATAGACCCAGGACTGAACAAACAAATGATACATATATCAAGGAATTGTAGTCATAACATGCACTGAACAACATACGTACATCAGTTAAAATTGTACAAGCTCAAAACAGATGGCCACAGCCAGTACCCCCAACGTTCCTGTACAAATACATCATCACCTGCACACAATTACCTGCAACATAAGTCAACACAGAGTCAACAACATACGTTGTTGGTGAGTCTTAACTACCATCATCACATTAACAGTTTACAAATACATATGCCTGTTATGAATTATCAGATCGCACCCAAGGTCAACACTCAAATACTCTACGGGCACGTTGCGCGTAGCCGTACACCCTCTGCGAGTAGATTTTTCTTTAAGTTCAACATATAAGTACATATTCCCCCTAGTAAATTAATACTAGAGGATTCGGGTGAAATATGGATCGTTCAACTATAACGGCCGCTATAATTCCTTATATGCCTAGTGGTCTCAACCTTAATGACCAGAAAGTCTCTAATGACCCACACAGGGCATTCTGACTCACAGTGTTCGACAAGATATTCATAACACATATAACAGATACATCAGAACAGAAGTATTATATCAAACAGTTAAATAACATGAGGGAAGTCAGAGGACTCACAGATCTTCGGAATACAAAGTCATACGGATAGGATTGCGTACAATCCACAGATATCATAGATGCAATGCCTAGACAAAGCTTAACGTCCTGTTAAGTTTGGAAAATCCACTGACCTGAACAAGTATAGGTACACTTAAATTTAACACAATAATAATACTGGTTAGGCTCGGTTGTGCTCCGTGCCTTAAACGATACGATACGTCCGCAAGTTAAGGTCCCAATACAACCGGATGTCCCAATACAGTCGTATGGCCTAAACCCGACTACGATCGTAATTTATCTGTCAATCTCTAAATAAACAGTTCTTGCCGAACACGATCGTATGCCTTTAGTGACAATACGGTCGTGTGGCCTGTTTGATAGATTATCTAAATTAGACGATATCACTCGAGTCTCGATCGGGTTATGTTTTATAATACTTCAAGGGTTATATAAAATCATAACTTATGTATATATCAATCTATTTATGATTTACATAAAATCATAGCTTTTAGATATAGATTTATCTATTTACGTTTCACATAAAATCATAGTTTTTATGTATGAGTTTACTTGTTCCTATTTCACATAAAATCATGATATTATTTACATGAAATCATAGATTTTATATATATATATATATATATATATATATATATATATATATATCTACCCATCTTATAGTTCACATGAAATCATAACTTTTATTAACAGAAAATCATACTTTTATTTATATAAACTTACATAAAATGATAAGTTTTGTCTCAAATAAGATCATGACATTATTTACATAAAATTATAGATTTTACAATATCATACATTTTATTAGATATTCTCATGATCTTTTCTTATCATAAAAACAATAGTTTTCGATATATGAAATGGTAACTCTATTAATCATAATCCTATGGTTTTATCAACTTAAAAATATCATTTTCCAAAACTATATATATATTTTATCAATTCACCATAACCGGAAGATATATCTTTATAACGCTTCGTATCCTTGATGGGTTTTATATTTATAAAACCTTTTTTAGAGTTTTCACAAGCTTATGTCCTCGTGTATATATACAATTATATATATGTATGTTTGTACGTCCACTTTTTACTAAAAGTCATAGTGTTATGTTACGTAAAATTGTTATAAACTTTACTTATATACTTATTTATATATTTTGGTTACTATTATGTTTTAGTAACAATGATACTTTCATATACAAGATTCGTTCCTCACACGAAGTATACAATACTACTAAAGTAATAACAAGATAGCGAACATGGTTATACCTCCGGTCGGTACGCAGACTCGAACCCGGTTAACCGAAAATGCAAAACATATCCGAATTTGACGGGCGAATAGTCCATTCCAAGTAGAATTTCACCACGAACAATAATCCATGCTCGGTTTCCAGATTTGACCTTGTTTGACCCTTCAAAAACGTTGACCAGATTCGTCACGGGTTTGACCCGGTTGACTTTCTTTGACTTTCTTGACCCGACATCAAAATAATAAATAAGTAGTCTATCCCGCAAGATTTTTCATCACGAACAATACTGTAAGCTCGGTTTTTAAATTTAACCGCGTTTGACCATCCAAATCTGTTGACCAGCTTGTTTACCGAGTCGACTCGGTTGACTCGGTACCGATGTCACACCCCCTCCGCCGCCCCCTGCCGGGTGTGGGGGAGGGTGTGGGACCGGCTGTCCGCATCAGTTCCCGAGGCACCAACTAAATACAACATACAAGCACACACAACGGACATCCAGTCCTCACAGTGAAACTCTAGGCCGACTCTAAATGAGGATGCACTAAGCAACCTCCTAGCCGACCTATAGAATCGATAGCCACCGGATATGACCCAGGACTGAACATACAAAAGATACATTGACAAACGGAAACATAGTCATAACAGGTCTACAGAAATAAACGTTATTTGTTTATCATATAGAGCCCTATTTATAGTGACAACAACCATGGAAAGTCCATATTCAGAATAGATCCACACCTACACTTGCTTACCTGCAACATAAGTCAATCACACAAAGTCAACAACATAGTTGTTGGTGAGTCGTAACTACTATCATTACATTAACGGTTTTCAACACATACAGGTTATAAATCTATCATGCCGCACCCAAGGTCAACACTCAGATACTCTACGGGTACGTTGCGCTTAGCCGAACACCCTCTACGAGTAGTTTTTAAGTTCAACATATAAGCACATATTCCCCCTAGTAAATTAATACTAGAGGATCCGGGTGAATATGGATCGTTCAACTATAACGGCCGTCATAATCTCTTATATGCCTAGTGGTCTCAACCTTAATGACCAGAAAGTATATAATGACCCACACAGGGCATTCCGACTAACAGTGTTCGACATGATAATCATAACAGATATAACAGATACATCAGAACAGAAATGTGATCTCAAACAGTTAACTAATGAGGGAAGTCAGAGGACTCACAGAAATGAAGTCAGAAACAAGTTTCAACAGGGATTGCAATCCAAGATTCGCTAGAATAGCCTATCTTCAGTGTCTAGCAACCTATCATAAGTTATCATGTGTATATGTGTCATATACAATGCTAATGTGTCCATAAATCATCTGAGGTTCGAAGTACTACAAATTACAGTTGCTAGATCAAGCGGTTCAGCTTTTGGTTCATCTAAAATTTTGCCAAACATTCTGTCATTTTCCTTCATAGGCGTACCGCCTGGAAATTTACATTTCTGGGCGGTACGCGTCAAATGGTACTCCGAGTTCCTGATTTCAAATCCGGGCGTACCGCTCTGATCTATATATTTCTGGGCGGTACGCTGTAATCTGGTATTCTGGTTACTGTTTTTGGTTTTCAGGGCGTACCGCTCTGCATGTACCCAACTTGGGCGGTACGCCCCCAACCACGTTTTGGGGCCCGACTATTTTGTCTTTTAGTGACAATTTTCGTATTTTGACGTTTTTGGGTCAAATTCGCTACTGGATCAGTAGAGTACCTTAATGGGGTTTGATTAAAGGTTCATTTATGGTCTAAATTCTAAACCAAAGCATAACCCCAATTTCCGAGCTTTCCATTTAGGGTAAGTTTCATTGTTTCGAACCCCGTTTTACCCAAGTATAATTAGGAACATGTTCCTTATGGTTAGATGACCCATTTTCTTTTTAGAAACACTGATCAACTCTGGGTTCATGTGATCTTAACTTATAAAGTTTCCATTTATGGAAAGAAATCAACATGCATGCATAGAATGGTTGTACCTTGTGATGGAATTCTTGTACAATTGAACCTTCTGATTTCTTTGCTTCCTTAGGCACCCAATCAAGCTCTCTAAAGCAGATTCATGGCTGCATGTATGATCCATGATCATATTATGAGAGTATGATCATAAAGAATCCTTACATAGCTTTCTTATTTAAAGTTCAAGACATTCTTACCTTGACTATACTTGAATTCAGTTTCTACACCATTGATTCATCTCCCAAGTATGCTCACACCACTGAGTTGATGAGAATTCAAGAAATGGGTGAGGGTTACATCAATTTCACATAGTCTTGATATAAGAATGGTGATTAGAAAGTTACCTTTGATGAATAATCCTTCCACAAGACCCTTAGACTGGAAAGATATGGCAACAGAGCTCAGGGACAGTAATGAAGGGGTTCAGGTTGGAATGAGCAGAAATCTACAAGTGTACAATGGCTATAAAGGCCAAATTCCTTGTTTGTAACGAACTGGAATCGAGGCGTACCGCCCCAAAGTGTCCCGTCTGGGGCGTACCGCCCGATTTTTGGGACTCGGGTATGTGGAGATCCGATGGGTGCCGCAACCCGACCCGTTTACCAAACGGGTCACGTACCGCCTAGGATTTCCTAATCCTAGGCGTACCGCCTCAAATTGTGATTCAGCAACTTTTGAATATTTTTCATTTGAAAATTCCAGCTCGGATGAACGTTTTGAACACAGAGGTTACATTCTCTCCCCATTAAAGGAATTCCGTCCCGGAATTCGTTAAGCGTTAATTGAATAACTGGGGGTATTTTCTTCTCATGTCTACTTCAGATTCCCATGTATATTCGGGACCGCGTCTAGCGTCCCACTTGACTTTCACCATTGGAATCCTTTTCTTGCGTAGCTTCTTTGTGATCCGTTCCATTATTTCAATGGGTTGTTCTGTGAAATTTAGCTTTTTATCGATTTTGATTTCCTTTTAACGGAACCACGAGAGCTTCATCTACCATACACTTCCGTAGATTCGACACATGAAACACATCGTGAACTCCGCTAAGTTCCTCAGGCAATTCTAGATTATAAGCCACCTCGCCGACTCTTGATATTATCTTGAAAGGTCCGATATACCGTGGGCTCAATTTCCCTCTTTTGCCAAAACGAATTATACCCTTCCAAGTTGATATTTTCAACATCACCATGTCTCCCTCTGCAAATTCAAGTGGCCTCCTACGCCGATCTGCGTAACTCTTTTGTCGGTCCTGAGCGGTTTTAAGCCTTTTACGGATCTCTCTTACCTTCTCTGTAGTTTCCATTATCAGTTCAGGTCCTGTAAGTTGGCCTTCTCCCACTTCAGACCAACACACTGGTGTTCGACATTTCCTGCCATATAATGCTTCAAACGGTGCCATTTGAATGCTAGTGTGGTAGCTATTATTGTATGAGAATTCGGCTAGTGGAAGATGATCATCCCAGCTACCACCAAATTCTATAACACAAGCTCTCAGCATATCTTCTAACGTTTGAATTGTTCTCTCGCTTTGCCCATCAGTTTGGGGATGATAAGTTGTGCTAAACTTTAGTTTGGTTCCCATTGCTTCTTGAAAGCTTTGCCAAAAATGAGAAGTGAATCTAGTATCTCTATCAGAGATAATAGACTTCGGCACTCTGTGCTTAGATATGATTTCGTTTACAAACAGCTTTGCGAGTTGTTTCCCATTGTAAGTTTCTGCCATTGGTAAGAAGTGAGCAGATTTTGTCAAACGGTCCACGACTACCCAAACGGCATCGTTCCCGCTTCTAGTCTTTGGAAGTTTTGTCACGAAATCCATGGTAATTTCTTCCCATTTCCATTCAGGGAGTTCTATTTGCTGAAGACACCCGGCAGGCTTCTGATGTTCAGCTTTTACTTGTAAGCAAATTGGACATTTTTCAACATAGGCAGCAATTGCCTTTTTCATTCCTGGCCACCAATAATTAGCTCTCAAATTCTGGTACATTTTGTCGCCTCCTGGATGAAGCATGTACTTAGACTTGTGAGCTTCTCGAAGGATTACATCGCGTAGACCTCCTTCCTTAGGCACCCATATACGTTTGCCTAATCTAAGGATGCCCTCCGTTTCTTTTGTCAATTTTCTTACAACAGTCATCATCTCATCCCGTTCGACATTTGAATCCGCCATCTGTTTCTTTGTGCTTCAATGATTTCTCCAATTAAATCGACACTTACATTCAATCTCAAGGCTCGAACTCGGAGTGGCTTGATTCTTTCCTTTCTGCTTAATGCGTCTGCCACTACATTGGCCTTGCCTGGGTGATACTTGATCTCGCAATCATAATCACTCAGCACTTCCATCCAGCGTCTTTGTCGCATATTTAACTCCTTTTGACTGAACAAGTGCTGTAAGCTTTTGTGATCAGAGTATACCACAAATTTGGCTCCATAAAGGTAGTGTCTCCAAATTTTAAGAACGAAGGCGATTGCTCCAAGCTCCAAATCATGTGTGGTGTAATTCTTCTCATGCTTTTTGAGTTGTCTAGATGCATATGCGATTACTTTATCTTTCTACATCAGAACACATCCGAGTCCATTGATAGAGGCATCGCAGTATACCACAAAGTTTTCAGTACCTTCTGGTAATGAAAGTATAGGAGCAGAGCTTAGTTTCTGTTTAAGCAGTTCGAAAACATTTGTATGCTTAGGTTTCCAATCAAACTTCACATTCTTCTGGGTAAGGGAAGTCAATGGTGTGGCTATTTTTGAGAAATCCTGAATAAATCTTCGATAATAGCCAGCTAATCCTAAGAAACGTCGGATCTCGGTGGGACTCTTTGGTTGCTCCCATTTGGCAATAGCTTCCACTTTTGCTGGGTCTACTTGAATTCCGGCTTCGCTGACGATGTGACCCAGAAATTGCACCTCTCTTAACCAAAAGTCACATTTAGAGAACTTTGCATAAAGCTTCTCAGATCGAAGCAATTCTAATATCTTTCTCAAATGTTCACCATGCTCTTCTCGAGTGCGGGAGTAAATCAAAATGTCGTCAATAAACACGATTACAAACTTGTCGAGATATGGTTTGCACACCCGATTCATTAAGTCCATAAATATTGCTGGCGCATTAGTCAATCCAAACGGCATGACTGTAAATTCGTAATGGCCGTATCTTGTTCTAAACGCCGTTCTTGCAACGTCCTCTTCACGAACTCTGACTTGATGGTATCCCGATCTCAAATCAATTTTTGAAAAATAACTAGCCCCTTTCAATTGATCAAACAAGTCATCAATTCTAGGCAAAGGGTACTTGTTTTTTATGGTTACACGATTGAGATCACGGTAATCGATGCACATCCGCATCGAGCCATCCTTCTTTTTCACAAAGAGTACTGGTGCTCCCCAGGGTGATGAACTGGGTCTGATGAAACCTTTATCGAGAAATTCCGGAAGTTGGCTCTTCAGTTCCTGCATTTCTGAAGGTGCAAGTCGGTACGGTGCTTTTGCTATTGGAGATGTTCCATGTGCAAGTTCGATTTGAAACTCCACTTGTCGTTTTGGGGGCAATCCAGGTAGTTCATCAGGAAACACATCCGGGTATTCTGAGACAATAGGTACTTCCAATTTCCTTTCTCGGGGTGCCTCAACTAGATTTGCTAGATATGCTTGATCACCTTTGCGAATACACTTTCTCGCCTTTAATCTGGAGATTATTCTCATTGGTTTTGTTTTTCTATCTCCAATGATTGTGTGAATCTTGTCGTCTGCAGACTTCAACTCCAAAACCTTTTCGGCACAACGAATCTTTGCTTGATGTCGCGTGAGCCAATCCATTCCGAGCACGATGTCGAATTCACTTAATTCCATGGGAAGAAGTTCTAGTTCAAAAGAGGTGTTCTCATGTTCTAAATGACAATCTCTAATTACTTTGGAAATACTTATCTTTTGGCCATTAGCAGTTTCTACAACATAGGGTATATTTAACTTATGTGCCGCACATTTTAGTCTAGGTACACAAGCAGAGGATATAAAACTTCTATTAGCACCAGAATCAAATAGTATGCTAACAATCACATTATTAACAGAAAACATACCGGAGATCACGTCGTCATTCGCACGTGCCTCTTCGGCAGTCATGATATAGAGTCGGGGTGTACCTTTTGAAGTTCCAGTGCCCTTGTTCTTATCATCCTTTCCGTTCTTCTTTTGCGGACATTCCATGCACCTATGTCCCTTCTCTTTGCAGTAGAAGCAGACCACTGGTGATCGACACTGCTGATGCGTATGCCCCGCCCTTCCATAATTTTTACAACTATCTGCCTGCGACCTCTTGAAGTCCCTACCATCATCATTCCTTCTTCCTTGATCGTTTCTCCCGAATTTTCCTCTCCTACTATCCCCTCCCTTATCATTGAACTTTCTCTTATTCCCAGATGTATCTACTTTAATTCCCGCTGTTCTGATCCATTCATCAGCCAGAATACTCGTCAAGCTTATAGCAGATGCCAAGGTACTAGGACGTGCAGATCTCACGTCTGCCCTAATTTCAGGGCTTAATCCCCATACAAACCTCCTGACCTTGGATGTCTCGGAATCTGCCATGTGGGGCACCAAATTCAACAGTTCATTATATCTATTGATATAAGTCATATAATCGGATCCATTCATTCTCAGATTAATAAATTCATTTTCTCCATGACCATTGCACGAAAAGCTTTCCAACTCAAGCGATAAGCTTTATCCTTCCCAAGTCGATTCAACTCCACTTTCCACCAGTTTAATGTCGCTCCCTTGAAAGATTGGGATGCAAACCTTACCATATCCCTAGTAGCACAGTCACTGATATCCAAAGCAGCTTCAGTTTCCTCCAACCAATTCAGGGCATCAGTAGCTCCCTTATCTCCCCTGAATATGCTGGGTTTACAGGCCATGTAGGTCTTGTAGGAACATCCGCTTCTCACCTCATTCTCCGTTTTACGTTCTTTACTCCGAGATCTTTTCCTGGAGCGTTGCGACGTTCTCCATGATCGGGACTGCGACTCTGACGGTTTCGGATCCTACTGTGAGCTGACGAGTCAGTTCTAGATTCAGCTGTTTGTGATCGAGATCTTGCAGACCCTTTCGATCTAGAAACAACAGTTTTGCTTCTCGGCAGTTCGCTGGATCTCTCTGAACCAATGTGCGTCTTTCCTTGCCTTTCCTCCTTAGCGACCAACGAGGGAAACGCTTTAGAGATTCCTTGTGCTATAAGTTCCTGGAGTCTTTCTTCCTGTTCCATTTGTCTCAGTTGCTCAGACGTGAGAGGTTCTTTCACCTTACTGTGAACGGAGTGATCATCACGATCATCTTCCTCATCATAATCATCTTGACGAGTTCTGCTCGTTCCTGCTTTCGACATTTCGCTGAAAGCAATACCAAATTGACAGATTTAACATACATTTGACTTAGTTGACAGGTATTAGTAATCAGAGTTTATATTCCTTTGCACATTCAAGTGACATAAGGATCGTTATAAACATAGGGTTGTTGCACTCCTTTGGGCTTTCCGGATCACCATCTTGTGGTTACCGACATATTTTACCATGTTATGACTATGATTGGAGTATAATCGCATACACACAAGTTCTTAGGGGTGGTCTAAATGAACCAAACCTCCTAAAATCACTATGTATTCTGGCTTATCATTACTATAATACCCAAATATAATAGATAACATCAAACAACTTTTATTTCATAACACTGACACATTCAACTAGCGGTTCAACCGCTTTACAAAGCAAAGCACACACATACATAAACCAGACTCAAACAAAGTTTCACAAAAGACACATAGTACACATCATACTAATTTATTGAACACAACACACACGAGACTCCAGCCATCACGGTTCCTGCTTTCCTCCTCGCTTCTAGTCCTTGCGCCTTCTAAATGATGTGAGATGTTTGATGTGAGATGACACTTTCTTGGCTTCTTCTGCCATCCTCTTCTCCTTCTTCAATTGTTTCTCCAGTCTTTTGGTTAGGGCCTTGTTTTCTTCTCGGAGGGCTTCAATAACTTGAGAGTTTGGTCCTGAGTTATCCGCATACGGGGTTGGGGCAAAGACTGGACCTGGTCCTGAATAAGATGATCTGGGTAGGTCCTGATATGGTCCATATGGAGCATACGAGTAGGCAGAAGGCGGAAAAGGCATGTAGGACTGCTACATTAGTGGGGAAGTCGAGTACTGGTATGGTTGTGGCGGATAATACGATGGCTGTGGTGGGTAATACGGCATACCCGTGGCATAGGGTTCCTGAATAGGTGTCGGATACATGATAGGCTGTTGGAACCCAGGTGGTTGCTGAAAAGACGAATTCTGGTGATACGCATGTGGCTGTTGGTAAGCAGACGGGGGTTGGCTGTTAGACCTTAGCAATTGGGGAAAACTGTAACGTTCAGATACGGGTTGACTGCTCTGGCCCTGCATCATAGCTGCTACGTACGGGTCCCTGATGTCGTTTGCCAAGGCTGCAATAGGATCATGTATTGGGACATCCACCAGATTTCCCATTTGAGGAAAAGTTGCCATGGGATCCTGTTGTAGGGATATGATCATGTAATAGTAAGCGTATGTCCGGATATTATTTAAGCCTACGGGGTCACACGTCTCGACACCAAATGTATTGATATTAATTAATGGTTAATTAATATTTATCACGAACATTTAACGAGGTTTCGTTAAAAACTGACAAGTTAATTGTTAACAGGGGTGTTAGTTGTAATTAGAAAGAGTTGTAATTGGATTACAATTGGGATAGGCTTTGTGATAAGCCCTTTAGGCCGAATTCGGTTAGGGGATTATCACAATCCCTAACTTGGTTATCAAGTCTTTTAAACCTATAAATAGATCCTCAGGGGTTTAAGGTTTAGTTGCTGGATTGGCTTGACAAAAGTCCAAACCCTAAAACTCTCTCTCTTCTCTCTCGGTTTACGGCAACAAGAAAAACCCAAGGGGGTTTCGGTTCTTGTGTGGTTCGACCAAGCCTACATCAAGAGGTGTTCGTGATCGGTTGCTAGCACATAGCATTGGTGTGTCGTGTGTGCGATCGTAGAGGGATTTACTTCAAATCCTCCAAGTGATCAAGTCTTGCCGAGCTAAAAAGGTACACGTTCTAATACCGGTTAGTTAGATTAATTCATAGGATTCTTTCCGCTGCGTACTCGTGTTTTGATAAAAGTTATATAACCCAACACCTGTTGCATAGGAACCGATTCCTCGGGTCCTTCTTCAACATCTGCTGCATAGGCTGGGGAGGCAAACACATGTTGGGAATGATGCTCTGAGTGGTAGCTCACCGTGTGTCCTGCTGACACTGCAATTACCACATGTGGAATAGTTTCGTCAGCATCTTCTTCAGGCTCCTCTTCTGGGTCTTCTTGGTCCGTTCCTGCATCGCGCGCGTTCCATTCTGATGGTGCAATGTGAATGGTGTGGCTTGGACGCACCGACATCCTCGGTTTAGTGCTTCTTTTCTTAGGAGGTTTCGGTACATCCGTAGTCGACGCCGCCGGTGATGGAGTCTTCCTTTGAGTGGGCGCGGTAAAGTATCCTGAAAGGTCAGGGCTCATCGGTGGTACGGGTTGACTTGGTCCACCTTCATCCTTCTTGTTCTTGCTACTCTTGCTGCTACCGCTGTTCTTGCTGCCGAATTTTGAAGATTTTGCAAAATTCCACATCTTTCTCGAAGGTACCTGTGAATAAAATTTTAATATACAACAGAATATATATATTGATATATATGCAAATATTTCCATGCATTCCTAAAATTTCTTCAACTTATTTCATGCTAAGTTCCATCAATTGGATTCACTAGTGTACACATAAAATAACTGTCGGTATTCACGTGTCTATTAAACTCATCATATCATGAGGTACCTGTGGGTAACAATGACAGCGTGCACTTTCTGCAATTGCTACCGACCTTACATCATGTTATGAGTAATTTAATATATCAGTTTCAACTTAGGCTAACACTTATCACGGAAGACCATTAGCATCAATGTGTCTGTTAGGGTTCACCGAGTCTTAGTGCACCTGTGGGTAGGAATGGCAGTTTGCAAGGCTGTAACTTCTACCGACCTTACACTAAACCTCGATTACTTCTAACATACAAATTTTCAGCCTAGATCAAAATTTGGTTCATGCAATACTTAGGGGTCCGACTAGGTTCAAGCTTAGGGGCTCTAAGAACGCCTAATTTGCTGGAACCTTTGGCTCTGATACCAACCTGTCACACCCCCTCCGCCGCCCCCTGCCGGGTGCGGGGGAGGGTGTGGGACCGGCTGTCCGCATCAGTTCCCGAGGCACCAACTAAATACAACATACAAGCACACACAACGGACATCCAGTCCTCACAGTGAAACTCTAGGCCGACTCTAAATGAGGATGCACTAAGCACCTCCTAGCCGACCTATAGAATCGATAGCCACCGGATATGACCCAGAACTGAACATATAAAAGATACATTGACAAACGGAAACATAGTCATAACAGGTCTACAGAAATAAACGTTATTTGTTTATCATACAGAGCCCTATTTATAGTGACAACAACCATGGAAAGTCCATATTCAGAATAGATCCACACCTACACTTGCTTACCTGCAACATAAGTCAATCACACAAAGTCAACAACATAGTTGTTGGTGAGTCGTAACTACCATCATTACATTAACAGTTTTCAACACATACAGGTTATAAATCTATCATGCCGCACCCAAGGTCAACACTCAGATACTCTACGGGTACGTTGCGCTTAGCCGAACACCCTCTACGAGTAGTTTTTAAGTTCAACATATAAGCACATATTCCCCCTAGTAAATTAATACTAGAGGATCCGGGTGAATATGGATCGTTCAACTATAACGGCCGTCATAATCTCTTATATGCCTAGTGGTCTCAACCTTAATGACCAGAAAGTCTATAATGACCCACACAGGGCATTCCGACTAACAGTGTTCGACATGATAATCATAACAGATATAACAGATACATCAGAACAGAAATGTGATCTCAAACAGTTAACTAATGAGGGAAGTCAGAGGACTCACAGAAATGAAGTCAGAAACAAGTTTCAACAGGGATTGCAATCCAAGATTCGCTAGAATAGCCTATCTTCAGTGTCTAGCAACCTATCATAAGTTATCATGTGTATATGTGTCATATACAATGCTAATGTGTCCATAAATCATCTGAGGTTTGAAGTACTACAAATTACAGTTGCTAGATCAAGCGGTTCAGCTTTTGGTTCATCTAAAATTTTGCCAAACATTCTGTCATTTTCCTTCATAGGCGTACCGCCTGGAAATTTACATTTCTGGGCGGTACGCGTCAAATGGTACTCCGAGTTCCTGATTTCAAATCCGGGCGTACCGCTCTGATCTATATATTTCTGGGAGGTACGCTGTAATCTGGTATTCTGGTTACTGTTTTTGGTTTTCAGGGCGTACCGCTCTGCATGTACCCAACTTGGGCGGTACGCCCCCAACCACGTTTTGGGGCCCGACTATTTTGTCTTTTAGTGACAATTTTCGTATTTTGACGTTTTTGGGTCAAATTCGCTACTGGATCAGTAGAGTACCTTAATGGGGTTTGATTAAAGGTTCATTTATGGTCTAAATTCTAAACTAAAGCATAACCCCAATTTCCGAGCTTTCCATTTAGGGTAAGTTTCATTGTTTCGAACCCCGTTTTACCCAAGTATAATTAGGAACAGGTTCCTTATGGTTAGATGACCCATTTTCTTTTTAGAAACACTGATCAACTCTGGGTTCATGTGATCTTAACTTATAAAGTTTCCATTTATGGAAAGAAATCAACATGCATGCATAGAATGGTTGTACCTTGTGATGGAATTCTTGTACAATTGAACCTTCTGATTTCTTTGCTTCCTTAGGCACCCAATCAAGCTCTCTAAAGCAGATTCATGGCTGCATGTATGATCCATGATCATATTATGAGAGTATGATCATAAAGAATCCTTACATAGCTTTCTTATTTAAAGTTCAAGACATTCTTACCTTGACTATACTTGAATTCAGTTTCTACACCATTGATTCATCTCCCAAGTATGCTCACACCACTGAGTTGATGAGAATTCAAGAAATGGGTGAGGGTTACATCAATTTCACATAGTCTTGATATAAGAATGGTGATTAGAAAGTTACCTTTGATGAATAATCCTTCCACAAAACTCTTAGACTGGAAAGAGATGGCAACAGAGCTCAGGGACAGTAATGAAGGGGTTCAGGTTGGAATGAGCAGAAATCTACAAGTGTACAATGGCTATAAAGGCCAAATTCCTTGTTTGTAACGAACTGGAATCGAGGCGTACCGCCCCAAAGTGTCCCGTCTGGGGCGTACCGCCCGATTTTTTGGGGCTCGGGTATGCGGAGATCCGATGGGTGCCGCAACCCGACCCGTTTACCAAACGGGTCGCGTACCGCCTAGGATTTCCTAATCCTAGGCGTACCGCCTCAAATTGTGATTCAGCAACTTTTGAATATTTTTCATTTGAAAATTCCAGCTCGGATGAACATTTTGAACACAGAGGTTACAACCGAGTTAACTCAAACTCATCCTAAAGTGTATCCAAACACCACCAAACACAATTTTATTCTCAAAATAGCCAATCACCACCACCACTACAATCTGACCGGCGGCCGGAGGCCATGGCCGCCGCCGGTCGAGCTACCACCGCCGCGAACCACCATCCATATACTCATATCATCATCACACTTCACAGATCTGAACATGCATGGTTAAATCAAGACTTAAAACAAGGAACATACTGAAAAAGGAACAAACTCGGGTTTAAAGAAGTTTACCACCGTCGCTACAGTGGTCGGAGACGAAGAGGAGGGCGCTGCCGCAGCCGTTCGGATGCTCGAGAGCTACAGCCGCCGCCGCCGGAGGCGCTGCGGCGAAACCCTAACCGGGTTACGCGGCTGCCGCCGCCACTGTGGTGGTTTTGGTTGATGTTCGCGACCGGAAACGAGCTCGGGACCAGAGGTTAGTACACTGGAGAAGAAAAGAAGAAAGATCGGGTCAAAAATCCGGGCCGCCGCCTTAGCGCCGCCGTGCGCCGCCGTCACTGGCCGGAAACCCAGGTCGCCGCCCCCTGGGCTCTCTCCCTCTCGGCACTCTTTCTCTCTAAAACACACATATGTGTGTGTGATGTACAAAATAAAAGAAAAGGGACAAAGTACTTCATATGTACTTCTCCCAATGTGTAGTACATTTTGATAATCGGGTATTATACCGCGATCTCCGAACACGTTAAATACTGAATATTAGTAAATAATTCACAATAAGTCCTGACATAACTGGAACATTATAAAAGCCTCAAAAATATTCTTAGAATACTTAAAGTGACAGATTATATATAATTTGATAAATATTCAATCGAACGGGCGGTATAAGGCGTGTATCCGACACGAATCCTATTTATCTCCGTTCCGCGAACCAAATACATATTCATGACTGTAAATCTCTGCAGACACTTCGGAAGGTGTTTATAACTTTACAGAGTTGGTAAAACTATATTAAATAATTAAATACGTCCTTTTCGGTTAATATTGCGTAACAGTCACGTTTACCGATTTCATTGTTTCTCGTTCCGCAACACCTTGTATTTAATAACAAATCGTTAGAATACTTATAACGAATTATCCGGACCTCGAGTATATAGATTGGGCCTTTGATGAGCCATAATTCTCTTAATGGGCCTAACGGGCCTAACTGGGCTTATCGAGTCCAGTTCCTATTAAAAAAAAATTCCCCGCGATTTACCAGAATTAACGAGGTGTCACATTCTCCCCTCCTTAAATGAATTTCGTCCCGAAATTCGCCCTACCTACCAGGACGGGGAGTATCGGAGTATCCAAACGTTTGTGGATCACATCACACAAGATGTTCTCCTAGGGACATCTATCTCATTAGTGCCACCACGTGGCCCGTGATGTCTTCCCATGATGTTACTACCTAGTGGACTTACATGTCGTTAGCGTGGACTTACTATCACTTCATACCTGACAGTTCGTCTTAATATTTCACCGTGTGGTATTGGCTATCACTCGGTCTTGATACGGCGTCCCGTATATCGTACTATAATTGCAACCAAAGGCAGTATGATTACCGTTTTAGTGATAATGCCACCACTTGGTGCAAATACCGTATGTCTTCTTCCTACCGGCTCCGCTACCACGAACGTCCTATATACTTTTAAGTGATTTCACTACCACACGGACTTAATCACCACTCTGTAGTGTTACCATTCGGAATTTCTCTGACATCAAACCATAGGAACCATCTGTCACTTCCCGATCAGCATTCTTTTCCCATCACCCTCACTTGGTGAAACATGCGGAATTAATCAGCCTCACCTCCGTAGGTTTACTGATAATCTGACCTAGTAACTGATTCCTATAGTTGCGACAAGTCATAAATTTGACGAGTCATTCTCATTATCAGATTCTCCGAAGAGAAGTTGCAGGATTTCATGTTAAGGAACCGACTCAAAACATATGCCCTATCACAGGGAATGTTGTGGCCTTATAGGAACACATCCAATAATTAGCCATCGGCCCTGTCACATCGAACCTTATATGCGTCTTAACGCAAAGGTCACTTCAATACACCTAGAGGGACCTAACTTAGGTCTAGCACATAAGTTGTGTTGCACAAACACACAACATAATACATGTAACGATTCAGCGTTAAGATATTTCAATTGATTTCGTACCATACGGACCGACATGCCAACTTCTCAGTACCCTGGTCACACCAAGCTACTCATAGCTTATTATTACAGTTCCATTCATGGAAACACAGAAGAGTCCTCTTGACTAAAAGTCAATCACATGGACTCACCGATTCGATCCGATCTATCAAGATCACCAGTTCCCAAGGATACTTAAAGCGCTTGTCAAAGGTCTTCATCATTGCGATAATCACAATATTCAGAGATAATCAGATATTCAGATACTATAACCGCATGAGGTTTTCGGGATCCAGCAAGTAGTCTATACTACTAATCAATTTCAATATGCTCACACTCATATCCCACCACAGTTTCGGGTTAATCGGTTATCAAGATACTCAACTTTCTAAGTAAAGTGCATAATCTGACTTCACCATTAATGGCGACACAAGATGTCTTCCACAAATTCAATATTTCCTTACAAGCCAAATGGCTACACTAGCCAAGGGCATCATACACCTTGCTAGATTGAACCGTTCTGAACGATCAATCATCCTCAGTCTGAAGGACCCAATCACAAAAAGTCGTGCATCATAAATATACAACCTGACATCGAACATAAATGCCTCATAGTTGGTCCCAAATGCACCAACTATCGTGCCAATTCCATAGCTTTCAAAGCTTACTCATAGTTATTTATGTGTGTCCCTCTCTGGAAACACAATATCTTTACTCACATGATTGATATACACGTATCAAACTTTACCCGTACATACCTATACAAGGTTTGGTTCACAAAGGACAATACGTCTTGCCCAGAATATCCAGTCACGAACACACGAAACCAGAAGAGATTATTGGGGTAACTAGTGGAACACAGCATCACTTTACATCAAACATCCCCTATTCTTAAATCATCACAAGTCCTAGTCGGATTCATTAGGCAATATGGATATATAAAACCAAATGATGTTTCTGTCTCTCCCCTTCTTTGCGTTCAGCAAAAGGTTAAAATGTATATATATATCCAGGTACGTGTTAAGTCTATCAATCTCACGAACTCATAAGTTCAATCTAGTCCACCTGGACAAACATATTGTTATCCTACACTCTTTAGAGTGTTGTTTCTAATCTCCTTTTGACATGCGTCAAAAGTTCAGGGTAAATATCCACATGGAGTATCACATCACTCCTAATCACCAATCCATTTTCTCTAACAAACGCATGTCATAGCCGTCAACACTAGCTCACACCTTTCTACAATGGAATTCACAACCACTAAAGGTCTTTACATTCCATATGTACAAAGTCTATGCCAATGAGTCTTCATTCTGAATGCATGGTTCAATCCATTATAGGATATTCAAACCTTCCACGTATTCAACCACACACTTAGTTAAATGACCACATCTTCATAACTATAATCAATCAAATTTCACATTAAGTGATTCCATCGATCTATCTTTAGATCGTGTTCATAAACATCGCGTTAATACTTAATCACATCAATCTTGATGATGTATTCTTGCCATACTAGTGGTAACTTTCCCACCTTTACTTGGCAGCTCAATCTATTTATTATATCTCAGACTTGACATAAACGGGAGCATGCCAATCATCATAAACATGTGGTTTCCATGCCTAACCTCCACACTTTCTGATTCAGGTGCCATAAACCATTATGCCTAAGGTGTTTATATATAGGGCTTACCGCAACATCCCACCACACCTCGGACATAATGATAAATGCACCATTACCAAATATGTGCACGTTCTCATACACAAGTTGTAACCTTTGGGTCGCTGCCCTTTGGTAGCATACAATCAATACTCGCGTATTTTAAACACATGGCTATTCTCGTATATTTTAGTATGTCCACCGTTCTTACCTGGCATTATATAACCCTATACATCACCACCAACATATGGTTACAACAAAAATCTGTCTTCACCATTCTTGGTAATATTCCAAACATTTGCCATCCTTAGGTCACACTCTGTAGTAATGTTACTACTAGACCTTGCTATCTTGCATCACGACTCCTTCTTGGAATCAATGAACGAACCGACATCAAAATGTCTTTCATAAAATTAAATCTATCATGACAGTCGCTGTCAAGTTCCTTAAACCCTGTTGGCTTAAACAATAGATTTAAACAATACATTTAAAAAGAAGAATTCTAATTACGGACAATCCACGTCTCCGTCGAGAAGACTAGCCGTATGGTTCTTTACTAACCAATTAGCTCCAGGATTTCATCCGGATTTAGAATACAAGCACACATATCATATAAATGCACGAAGTTAATGTCACAACTCAACGCCTGAGATCACGTGACAGTTACTTGTGTGATAATTCTCCACGAAAATCGAGACACTTACTTGTCTCAGCTTCCAAGCCTTTGCACTTCAACTATTACTCACACAAGTACGGAGACGGTACGAATCAAAATACCGTACATTAGGATAAACGCAGAGTGCCCTCACCAATGGTGTCACCTCTGCCGAATCAAATTAATAAGGTCATCCACAAATGGTCATGCGATTACTGGAAATCCCATTAGCTACACAAGGCTGATGGCACAAAGTGATCAGATCACGAGTCGGATATGATCTGAAGTAACAACTTTACACAAGAGAGATTGCAAAATGATCATTAGTGCATATAATGTCGTCCGCGTCGTAAGGAGAGGTAAGGAAGAAATAAGAAGAATTTGTCGTCATCTGCTGTTGCTTCATATCTTGTCGTCGTTTGAACGAATTGTTTTCTCCTTTGCTTCGCCATGTTGAATAGAGATAATTAGCGTCGTCGTGTCGTCGTTGGTAGTTGTCGTCCATTGAGCTCCGCTTTGTCTTGAAAATCTTCATTACGTCCACCTTAATCGTTTTGGTCTTCAGTTGCAATCCACTTCATCTAACTACTCCTAGTCCATTCCGCCAAGAGTTCCTAGTTAGATAATTGCGGTCATATGACGTGTCTTCACTCCTTTGCTTACAGTCTTGCTGGCAACAATTTTTCGACATCGATTGAAGAGATAACCGAAACACTACATTAGCGAGAAACATACATGTAATATTGAATAGGCAATAAAATATGCATCTATGACGTGGAACCAGTTTCCTTTTACGTTTCACGACGTCTCAAGGAACACGTTTATCAGAGTTGGGGTACTCTTCAAGTCTCCCGGAATATCACATCGGGAGCACACGGAATCAGAATCAGTGCAGTGTTATGACTACGAGTAGAAATCGAAAACACACGGAATCCTAAACGAATCCTATCCTGTAGGAAAATGCTTAGACTCCTAAGTTTCCTCGATCTAGGTACATCATAAAAATCCGTACACAAATAAACATGGAGAAAACAATGTGACAAAAGGAAGAAATCCAAGGGAAATGAAATCAACACGAATCAAGTGAACGGACGTTTCAAGATGAAGAATTAGCATAGGATTTAATCAAAGTAATACTGATGCACACTTAGGGTACCGTACCCTATTTCACACAAAGGACGATGTGTCCTA
>JBCNJP010004058.1:2500-10400 GCA_039602395.1 Deinandra increscens subsp. villosa
TAAGCATGAGTAATCAAATGAAATAAAGCACTGCGATAAGACCCCATACCTAAAGCTAACATCATATAACCCAATTGAGACATTGTGGAATAGGCTAAACCTCTCTTAATGTCTTTTTGAGCAAGAGCTAAAGTAGCTCCGAAAAAAACTGTTATTATCCCTATCAAAGAGATAAAATTCATTATGTGGGGTATGACTATGAAAAGAGGCATAAGTCGAGCTACAAGAAAAATTCCCGCCGCTACCATCGTAGCAGCATGTATAAGGGCCGAAATAGGAGTCGGCCCTTCCATTGCATCAGGTAACCATACATGAAGGGGAAATTGTGCAGATTTTGCAATCGCACCGGCAAATAATAGAACAGCGCACAAAGTAACAAATAAAAAATTGACCTCATTATTAGAAATCATGTTATTGAATATTTGGAATAAATCCCGAAATTCGAAACTCCCCGTTATCCAATAAAACCCTAAAATGCCTAATAATAAACCAAAATCACCAACACGATTAGTTACAAATGCTTTTTGACATGCCTTTGCTGCAACAGGTCGTGTGAACCAAAATCCTATTAATAGATACGAACACATTCCAACCCCGTTGGTGCATCTGGATCTGGGATTGAAGTGGAGCAGCCAAGGGCCGAGGATGCTGGGGTGCAGAAGGAAGCGAATGAGGAAGCGATGAAGGAAGGATATGGAGGACTGAGGATGCAGAAGCCATGGATATCGTTCAATAATCCATGGCCCTTTAATTCCTGCTTTTCTTCTGTTAAAGCTACTTAAACTTTTTGTTTGTAGTGGTTTCCGGAGGATGTTTCCCGGTATATACGATGCTCCACCCACGGGCTATATGCTCGTGGTCTTTGACATGCCCATCCTGGGATAGGCGGACGGTTTTGCTCCGACTCCAGGGTGGTTTTATATATATAACTGCTATGTTTAAAATACTTGCTCGTGTCTTGAATGTTTTATACCTGCGTAAATAGACATGTAAAATGTTTATAGGTTGCAGAAGATAAGTTCTCACCTTTTTCATCCTGGGGTATGCCCAGGATGTCGGAGCATGATTTTGTTTTTTCTTTAATGTTTACATTTGTTCCTTGTTCTATTTCCTGCATGTTCGGGAATATCATAAGTTATTAGTTAGTCAATAGCAAATTTCCATGATGACTAGGATTTGGCATGCCTCATGCCATCCTAGGTCACATACTTAAGATGAATCCCAAAGATACAGGGGTTAAACCCACGAATCCTAGGGTAAACCCTGAAAATACTGGGGATAAACCTGAAGACACCGGTTTCATGCCCATAAATCCCGGGTTCAAGCCCATAAATCTTGAGGATAAGCCTGAATACACTGGAGTCACGCCCATGAATCCTGGGGTCAAGCCCATAAATCTTGGGGATAAACCCGAAAAATATGGGGTCAAGCAAGGTGTTGATCCAACGAACTGGGGAAAATCCCGATGCCGTACTGGCGAATTCTAGGTTCTATCCTCGTGACAAACCGATGAAGTAGGCAATTTCCTCGTGTGTCTTAAGTTGATATGAAAATATCAAAAACCTTTAGGGACTTGCGTATGTCCATAAATCATGAGGTTATCGCCCATGCTGTTAACACAGGTCGATCCCATAATCCTGGGTCATACCAAGCCATCGTGCGCAACTGGTGAGATGTCAAAGCCTAACTCGTAAGGAAGACGTATTATCTTCAAGCCTTAGTGGAGATTTAGTAATTACCTAAAACGGGGGAGAGATGGCCAATCTCTAACTTAGTAGAAAAACATCCTTAGCTTGTGCTTCGAGGGTCTAGTACCTATCTTCTTTCAAATGTCTTCACCACAAATGTTAGGAACTTTTAAAAGAGTAATAAATAAGAATGAAAAGTAAAAAGTGGAAAATAGGAAAGTGAGTTAGACAAATACCTTGAAAAGTTTAATAGTTGAGAAACATACCTAGGATGCCGCATCCTGGGAAACAAACTTACATGAAATAGGCTTTCAGGTGGATTGCATTCCAGGGTCTCGACAACAATTCTCCTTCCATGTTATCATGCCAATATGCCCCTTTACCAGCCTCAGAATCTATCAGGTAGGGACCTTCCCATTTAGGGGCCAGCTTCCTATCCCTAGGATTCATAGTCTTCTGGAATGCTTTTCTCAGGACCAGATCTCCTACCCCGAATCTCCAAATCCTCACATGTTTGTTGTATTTTTTTGAAATTCTTTGTTGATATGCGGCCATCCTCCAAGCTGCTTGTTCTCATAACTCATCCACAATGTCAAGGTCATCAGCCAGGGATTCATTAATAACATCCTAGGTCTGGCTGCTGACCCTGAATGTAGGGACCACCATCTCGGTTGGAATAACTGCTTCTGTATCAAAGACCAAAGAGAAAGGATTTTGGCTAGTGGCATTTTTGGAAGTTATTCTATTTGCCCATAATGCCACAGGTAGCTCTTCTTCCCATCTTCCTTTCTTCTCCTTCAGTCTTTTCTTCAAATTGTTGATAATAATCTTGTTGCTAGATTATTCCTGGCCATTAGCTTGAGGATGCACAAGTGTAGAGGTTTTCATATTTATCCCCCCAACATCCATAGAATCCAGTAGTCCTCTTGCCAATGAATTGTGACCCATTGTCACACACTATCTCAGCAGGTATACCAAATATTCTCATGATCTTTCTTTTATTGAATGATATGACCTCTTTTTCTCTGACTTGAACATAAGCTTCAGCCTCTATCCATTTTGAAAAGTAGTAGGTCATTCCTAGCATAAAAACTTTTCCTCTTGGGGCCCTAGGTAACTTTCCGACGATGTCCATTCCCCATTTCATAAAGGGCCAGGATGCCGAGATAGAATACAAAGGTTCTGCTAGCTAGTGTGGTATGTTAGCGTGTCTTTGGCAAGCATCACATTTGAGGGCGAAATCCTGGGAATCATTTCTCAAGGTTTGCCAAAAGTACCCTTTTCTCAGGATTTTGGACATTAGAGACCTGCCCCCAGTATGGTTTTCGTAATCGCCTTCATGGATATCCTTGAGTACTTTCTGGGCCTTTTACTTTTCCAATCATCTTAGGTATCTACCTACAATAGACGTTTTCTATAATTTTCCTTGGATTAGGACGTACCTTGCCACCTTAGTTTTAAATGCCCTGGAATCTTTCTCCTCTTTAGGAATGGAGTGAGTTTGTAGAAAGTGGACAATAGGCTTGGTCCAGGATGCAGCATCTTCTAGAGAATCAAAATTTTGTTCATCCTGGGTACCAGATACTAAGATCTTACACCCATGACTAGTGTTTACAAAGCTCTATCCTGGCTGATAGAAGGACCTAGTATATGGATTATGGGGATATGCGGGTCCTCCAATGCCTTGAATGCTGAGCCTAAATTTGCTAATGCATCCCCCTCAGCATTTTCTTTTCTAGGTACTTGTTGTATATTGAAAGTTTAAAAATCCTGGGATATAGTCTTCACTATTTCCAGGTACTTAGCTAACTTCTCTCATTTTATTGCATAAGATCCATTACCTGGATGTGTTGAATCCCGAGATGTAGAGCTATTTGCATCCCAGCAATCAGGGCTTAATTATCTGCTTCATTATTGGTTACATGGAATCCACACCTTACAGCCTGGGGTATCATGTCCCCCTGTGCCGATTTCAGTATGATTCCTAGGTCTGTCCCCCTGACATTGGATGTTCCGACTGTGAATAGTGTCCAGCATCCTGAGATTTCCTCTTCTTGTAGGTGCTGGAATTCTTGGTTAGCTTCCTTTTGTATATCATAACTGAAATCCGCCATAAAGTCTGCTAGATCTTGTGATTTTATGGATGTTCTTGCTTTATAAACTAAGTCATAAGCGCTTAGTTTGAGTGACCACTTTGCCATCTTAATTGACATCTCTGATTTTCTCAAAACAGACTTGACAGGATAGTTAGTCTTTACATGTATAGTATGTGTTTCAAAGTAATGTCTCAGTTTAATAGACGCCATACTTAAAGGTAAAATAAGTTTTTCTAAATGAAAATACCTGGATTCAGCATCGAGTAAACTTTTACTTACATAGTACACTGGGAGTTACTGGCATTCTGCATCCTTGGTCAGCACCGCACTTACCGTGTTTCTCGAAACTGAAAGCAATAGGGATAACGGTTCTCTTGATTCTGGTTCATTAGGAGTGGTGCCTAGGATAAATATTTTTTTAGATCCTGCAAAGCCTTTTCATGTTGGATTGTCCATTCGAATCTTTTGTTCTTTCTCAGGATGTCGTAGAATTCATGGCATCTCCCGGAGGATTTCGAGATAAATCTATTCAGAGCTGCTACTCTACCTGTTATCCTTTGTACATCCTTGGTTTTTTATGGCGACATCAGGTTCAATTCCCCTTTTGTCACCATGTAACCCAGGAATTTACCGGCACCCACTAAAAAGTGGTACTTCTTAGGATTCAGCTTCAAATTGTACTTGTCCAGGATGTTTAAGGATTCCTTCACATCCTGGACATGGCTGTTCATTTTCACGGATTTGACCACCATATCATCGATGTACACCTCCACGGTGTCCCCCAGCTTCTCTTTTAACATCAAGTTCACTAGCCTCTAGTAAGTTGCACCTGCATTTTTCAACCCAAAGGGCATAAAAATATAGCAATAAATACCTATAGGGGTGATGAATGCAGTTCTTCCTGGTCATCAGGTTCCATTTGGATTTGTTGGAATCCTAAGGTTGCATCCATGAATGTTAGCATTTCATGGTCTGCTGTAGCATCCATCTTTGTGTCTATATGTGGTAAGGGGAAAAGATCTTTGGGACATGCTCGGTTAAGGTCGGTGTAATCCACACAAACCCTCCATTTACCATTTTTCTTTTGCACCACTACCACATTCGCGAGCCATCTTGGGAATTTCACTTCCCTTATCATCCTGTTCTTGAGTAGACGATCCATTTCTTCCTGGATTATTACATTCTTTTCTGGGGCATACATCCTTCTCTTTTGATGCACTAGCCTGAAAAAAGAATCAATTCCAAGTTTATGGGTAATAACACTTTTGGAAATACCTGTCATATCATCGTGGCTCCAGGCGAATGTTGACATCCAGGATCTAAGGAATTCTACTAGCTCCTTTTCGATAGGTCCAGGGATGTTAGTGCCAATTGACACTTTTTTTCCAGGATGCGAGGGATCAAGCACTACTTCCTTGACGTCATGTTCCCTTGCTTCGAGGATGTCCCTGGACTTCTTCTGTAATTTCTATCCTTAGCGGGTTTTTACTGAGATCTTCATCGACGATGTGTAGCAATCCGTCGCTTCCTGTTGATCACTGTGGATAGTGACTACCCCCAGGGTGTTGGTAGTTTTACACACTGGTGGTAGGTTGATGGGCAAATTTCAACTAATGATTCCAGGGTCTACCCAGGATGATGTTGTACTCGGACGGTGCATCTATGACACAGAATCGCTGCATTGAGTTTACACCTTCTACATATACTGGGAGCTTCAGGCCTCTTTATTTCTCCCATCTATTCAGGATATCTTTTCCACAAAATGGTTGGCTATGTAGAGTGTAATCACCAATCCATCATGGTGAGGATCTTGAACGTTACACCTGTCATCCTCCTCAAATGTTACATTCTTCACATCTGATCGGACTGAGGCTTTGACCGGCTTCCTTGGTACGTCTAACTTAGCTTCCCTCGCATGTATTTTAGCTGTAGAATAAGAAGTACCACAAATATCAAAACCACCAGAAATAAAATGTATTACTTTAGCATCCAGAGATGGGGATGCAGCTCGTTTGGGATGTCTACGGAGTCTGTTTGCATCCTGGGTTTGGTCACTACTCCTGGATTTTGCACCCTGATCAGCGCCCTCGGATCTGTCTTTCTTTCTCCCCAAGAGTTCTTTCAGGTAGTCTTTGCTTAGTAAATAACTGATTTCTTTCTGCATTGCTATGCAATCCTCGGTCAAGTGACCAAAGTCTTCATGGTAGGCACACCATTTGGACTTGTCCTTCCAAGACGCTGGTTTCTCGGACTTCCTAGGCCACCTTGCCTTGTCACCCAGGTCTTAAATGGCATTGATGACACCTGCAACATCAGTACTGAAACAAAACTCGTTAAAAGTACGATATTCTTCCTCTTCTTCGTTTAGATCCTGGTCGACCCTATTGACCCTAGGATTGTCGGGTCTAGCATATGGTTTGGATCTCTGAGACCTAGGATGCGTTGCATCTGATTTCCCATTAGAGTTCCCGTATCTTGGGGACACTTCAACCTTTTCTTGTATTTTCTTATCTTCCTCAAGCCTAATGAAACATAAGGCTCTATGCCTCACTTCATCTAGTTTGTGACAAGGATTCATCACAAGTTCTTCATAAAACGTTGAATCTTTTTTTAAGCCCATTTTGAAGGCCTGGACCACAGTAGCCATATCCATGTTGGGGATATCCAGGGCTTGCCTACCAAACCTACTCACAAAATTCTTAAGAGATTCATTTGCATACTGGGTTACCCTGTATAGATCACTCGTCAGTTTCTCAAAACTGCGACTTAAAGAAAAATGGTTATTGAATAAGTTAATTAAATGCGAAAAAGAGGTGATAGAGAAAGCTGGAACACTAAGGAGCCATTTCAGGGCTGATCCAGTGAGTGTGGACCCAAATCCCTTGCACAGGCATGCTTTTTTAATATCAGGAGGCATGTAGATCACTTCCATCTTCTCCCTGTACTGTGCTACATGCTCCTCAGGGTCTGTTGTACCGTCGTAGAGTTTCATGTTGGGTGTAATCTTTTTGGGATCTCCACATCACATATTGGGGGTGCGAACCGAGAAAGTCTGTGACTAGAGGGCGCCACCTCTGGAATGGGCTAAACCACCCCGAGAACGCTTGAGATCATCTCCAAAAACTCCTGAAGTTCTTTGGCCACCACTGGGCTGACACCTGCATCCTGCAAATATCCATTAGTATTAAGGTTAAAGTTTGATTTTCTCAGGATGTTACCGGCATCCTGTGTAGTGGTGCCCCAAGGATTCACAGTTGACTCCCTAAAAGTTGTCATCCTAGGCATATTAGCCAGGGCTGAAGCTGTTAGTCCCTGCTCCAATTGGATGATATCCTCAGGAGGGTTGGAACTGTTTCTGGGGGTGTTGAAGCTCAGTGTTGTGGGACGAATAGGGGACACAGGAGTCCAATCTCTTCCAGCTACCTCTGATCTCAACCTAGCTACCTCAGCCATCACATCCTGGTCCACCTTTTGTTGCTGCTCCATGTAATGTTGCATTTTTGCAAACATGGTGAGGAATTCATTATTAGAGACCATAACCGAAATCTCCACGCCACGTCTTGATCCCATGACGTTATATCTGAGTGATTGGCCAGTGCTGGATTCACAGTATCCCTTGATGATGTGTTGAACCACGGTGGTGGTGGAGGAAGGACAGTGTTGGTCAAAGATGAAGTGTTTGCAGGAGCGGATGCATTCGAAGAATTCAATTGTGTCTGCATCTTTTGATATTTTTTTTGTAAAAATTAAGTTTAAGATGAATCTTGCAAGAGTTTGAAAGAAAATTGACACCAGTTACCCCACGGTGGACGCCAAATTGGTTTGGCTAAAAATTACAAAGCATGATTTTGTTACCAAATTAGTTTGTGAGGTATGGTGCCTAGAATGCAAAGTATATGAAATTGTTTAAAACAATATAAATTCAAGGAAATAATAATATAATTTAATATCAATTAATGAATTCCCAGAATGGAAGAAAGAACACAGAGATTTGTACGGGGGAAAAAGCCCTTAATCCCTGGATGTCTTCAAGGACCGCTAGCACAAAAAACCCCGAGCAATGATAACACACGTTGCTAGTTTATTCGACAGAAAATAATTCGAGTACAATGCTTT
>JBCNJP010004062.1:0-15169 GCA_039602395.1 Deinandra increscens subsp. villosa
GCATGAAATGTGTTTGTTGATTGTGAACCATACGCACGTACAAATCATAAGTCTCCCGCTTCGGTAGGAATGACAAGATTTTGTAAGATTGCCCCGTCGATCTTGAGTCGAAGACCGAAGTCGATTAGATTAGGGGCAAAGAAGGAAAGCGTCGATGTGAATTGTGATTAGGGTTTTAGGGATTAAATTTACCTTATATAAAAACCTAATTAAAAATTGTGTCTAGCTTGTTTTTAAGGGGTATTTTGTGTCACTGAGTTAAAATATATATATATATATATATATATATATATATATATATATATATATACAAAGTACTTTTTATGTGAGAAGTGTGAGAAGTGATTGATGTGTTAATTTTTAATGCATGATATTGTCTTTTTATTATATTTTTGGTAAATATATGACAATCCTAAAATAAGTACACCATCCATTGGATTCCAAACACTACCAAACATCATTTATTAAGAATTATTAAAAGGGCATTGTGTTAGGATATTATTACACTGTGTTTACATTGTGTTATCCTTTAACTCTAATTTTGATAAACATATGACATTCTAATATGGAAAAAACAATGTATAGTGTTATATATTTACCAAAAACATAACTAAAAGATAACACAATGTATTAAAATCTAACATATCATCCACTTCTCACACTTCTCACGCAAAAAGTACTTTGTATTATAACTCTACCCTATATATATATGGTATTTATTTTAAAAAAAAAATATTTATATATAATTTTTAAGATATGGACCCCTAAAATGATAAACCATGTTCCGTCGTACCTCCCGCACATACTCAATGCCCCTCCGCCCCCCCCCCCCCCCCCCCCCCCCCTTTTTAACATTAAAAAAGAACAAAAAATATAAGAAAACAAATGTCTGAGTTCTTTTTATACGGAATGAGATTAGAGTACATGAATAGGCCTATACATGAGCTAACTAGTCGATGATGAATAACACGCTTCGATCAGTAGATTATTCTGACATTTTATTTTACAAAACTATATGAAAAAAGAAAATGTTGGAGATTAAATAAATTATAGATATCGCGTGTGGTGACTAAAGGAATAAAATACTACACAATCATCACCTTTTTTCTTTGTGATGTTGTTAGAATTTTACGCAGTCAAGGGTTTCTAGATTTATAGCGGTTGGTGGATTGAAATAGAAACAATTAATTAATTCATATATGGTTAATTTAACAGATATATATTTATCATAAAGCCAATGATCCCGTGTCCTAGTGTCAAGAGGATGTAGTAAGGCTTTGTCTTATCTGAAGGTCACGGGTTTAATCCCCGATAATGATGTTTCAGGTGTAATTTAGGAGTAAAAGGGTGTGGTTAGCCGTTCAATTTTTTTTTTATCATAAAGATATAACATTTTTTGAAACAATAAACTTACATACTCTCTATATTTATTATTAAATATTAAATATAATATTGTTTTTTAGAAATATAAAAGATTTTTTTTTCTATCTTTTTTTTATTTTATTTATTTTTTTCCTTTTTTTCTTTCTGTTCTAATTTGAACATGAGGTTAGGGCTTTTATTTTTCAAATAAAACACAGAACATTCTTATCAGTGTTATATTTAAAAAAAAATCCATAGGACTATAGGAGGATGGGTTGAATAAAATTATGTTCTAGATCAGTCTAGGCCCAATAAATTTCGACTCGTACAAAAACCAGCTCACTTTAACATAACCGTCAATTAATAACAATAGTAAAACTTTTAGAAAAGCGTTAGAACAAATATAAATTTGAGCAACATATGATTTATAATCAAGTGGTGTGAGAGTGTAACGTAGGCATATTATTTGAATTATAAATGTTGATGCGTGCTTTGGCAATCAGCATTGGATACAAAATGAGCATGACCAGGGCGAAGCTTGAGGCAAAATGGGGATGAGGCCGGACTAAAGACATATAGGGCCGGACTAAGTATATAAATTTTTTTCGAATAAACGAGTATAAATTTACACTACGGAGCGAAAAACGAACTGGGCCGGGGCCCAGTCTGGCCCTTAAAAGCTTCGCCCTTGAGCATGACGACATGCAGTCTTTCTTACAACTTTATGATGGATTTAGAAAGCGAGATGAGTTTCAGTATAATATGATATATTTTTAAAAGTATTAAGTGTGTTAAATTAGATAATTTTTTTTCAAATAGCGCACTAGACAAGTCTAAGATAAAAGAAATCTACTATTGTTAGCCCATGGAGTCATGTATCAAGAGAGATCTAAGATTCTTGGACTAGAAATGGATTTGTGAATCTATAATGGGTTAGTTACTGGCCAATGGTGGGCTGATTTTTGGGTGGGCTTAATGGGCCAAAAAAAGTTACACCGGGCACTCGGACAGGTTGGTTGCTATGCTACAACTTTAAAAAACTGAACATGATACAAAACTAATTTAAGATTCACTGAATATTATGTAGGCTTTATTATTATTCTTGAAATTTAAGAGTGTGTGCAAGTGCCAACCTTTTCACTATTTTTATTTTTTATTTTTATTTTTATTTTTATTTGTCAGCGTCAGTTTCTAGATATTCTAGTATAAGTACATTATATCTAGACTTTATAAGATTTAAACATCCAATCATTTTGTTGTAGAGTTTACATTTTAACCAACATCTCTATAAGGAAAATAAAAAACCACAAGGATGTCCAACTTTTGATATGATTGTTTGAACTACCGGTCCTTTGGACGAGTGGGATTGGTGATGAGGATAAGATTCGGGATTGAGAGGTCACGAGTTCGATAGCCGAGCCATACATGTTTTTCATCTGACTGTTCACGAAGATGGTTTTCTCTAGGAACTGGCTCAACGGTTTAAATAATGCTTAGTTAATCGTTCCAAAAAACAAGATATGATTGTTTGACTTATATTTATATAAAACATCATTAACGATAGAAGTTTCGAGAGAAGCATAAATAAAAAATTAAAGGATAGTGTATTATGTTATTTTTATGGGGGGTTTTGTATTTCTTGTTTGTGCTTTACTTAGGTTGTCTTTTAGTAGTAAGATAGATGCTAAAGACTTTCTAGGTTTATCTTTAGCGTTAGGTGATATTATAGTCGTATGTGTGCTTTAGTCTTAACTACTTTGTGCCTACATCACTACATGCTGAATTGTTAGGTAAGTTTAAAGTCCTGTTTAGGTTTAATATTATCTAGAGTAAATTACGGATTTCGTCCCTGAGGTTTGCATAAATTTCGGATTTCGTCCCTAAGTTTCATTTATTACGGATTTCGTCCTCAAGTTTTGTAAAAACATATCGGATTTCGTCCTTTTGACTAACTTCTGTGAATTTTTTCTGTTAAATTTTTTAAATACCCATTATACCCTTATCCTTTTTAATTCAATAAAAACAAAAAAGAGTAACTGTGGGGCCAGCCATCATCACCACCGTGGCCTCAACCACCATCACCACCATGATCGAAGCCACCACCATCACAGACAGAGAAGAAAATAAAGAAACGGAAAAGTGAGATCCGGTCTCCGGCTAATTTCTCCGGCCAGAATCCACCAGAAAACCTTTCCTTGTGCTTTTGGTTCTAAGATCATCAGCAAATCCCTGAGTAACATTTTCCTTTGGAACCGGCCTTCCTGCTCGCAAACAAGCACCATTGACAATAGATCGAAACAAGCATCTTCCATCTCCAGTTATGCCTGTACAACAACTCGGAGTCTTGTTAGTTTAAATCTTGCTCAAAACTTGCTCACCGGTAAACTCCCGGAAAGCTTGTTTCAGCTTTCTGAGCATATGAAAATCAGAAAGAAACACTAAGTCAAACATAGTCATTTTTATCCCGCTACAAATAGTCGTGTATTATATTTTGTTTTTGTTTTGTACAGCTGCCTTTTAGGTTGGTGTGTTTTGAGCATATTCATTTGAAAACAGAGTAATCAAAGATAAAGTGATTGGGTTGTATGAATGCTACCTACTCTTGATTTGGCAAGTAATTCCCAAAGTTGAGGTTTGAAGCAGATTTGGCAAGTAAATCCCAAAGTACCTGATGTATTTTGACAAACAAAATATTAGAGAAGGAATACCACAAAGTCATAAAGACTAAAAGAACACCAACAAAACAACGCCGAAACTTCAAACCTGCAAAAAAATATCATCCAAAGTACATCAGTCATGGACACTCCGGTTGATTTCTTAAACCAATATTTCATTAGGTTTGCATAGAAACAAAATCCTATAACACGACTATCTAGTATCACCAACGAAAACAGAAACATAAGCGTAAGAAGAAAAGGCGCATAGAAAAGAACAGGCAAGCGTGAGTAGAAGAAAGTCTTGAATGTGTTATACCATGTCAGAAATCGTTTTAGAAAGCCGGTTAGTGAATCCCTGTACAAAATGGGGAAACAAATTTGTGTAAATAATGATAAAATTACATTCATAAATATAAACCCAAACCGTGACCTGTAAGGACATCCATTACAAACGCTAATGCATCAATAGCTTCATATTTATAAAAAAACCATGTCAACATGAGAAACACCTTTTGCTCAAAAGCAAGCCCTTACCAACAGAACTACACAGCCTGCAGCCACATGCACAAAAAAAAAAAAGATAATCATAACTAAAGATTTAACAAATAACTAACATACAACAGTTAATTGTTTTTCAAGGCCTTATTTCTTTCAAGTCAATACATGATCGGTAAACGGTAATATGATGCTCTTAATTAATACTGACAAACACAAATACACAACATATGTTGTCACATAAAAATAAAGGTGTTTATATCAGTAGCTTTATTCAAGGTTGTTTTACAATTTTCAAATTTAATACCAAAGTCAACCTTAAAAATTTATAATTTATAAAACCAAGATTAAAGGCATACCACACATGAATTACCAACATTGAAGATGAATAACATTTCATTTCCTATGAGCATAGCAGTTGCACCAGATTCAATCCTCATCCCCGCTCATCTCCAGCCTTTAAAAAATGAAACAGCATTTAAAACTTTAATACAATAATACAGACAATGAAATCTTATGTAAAATACATACTACTTTGATAATTGTTCGAGACAATTGGCCTTGCAGCACAATAAAGATCACCTCTAAAGAAAGCCTTAAAACATAATCACTTTATCAGTAAACACATTTTAGTCGCTGGATTAGGATCGAATCATGCGTGGAACGTGACGAATCATTTATCAAACAACTAAAAGGGAGTTTATATAAAAAGAACTTAAATATTATAAGAAAATGAAAAAGAGCATACCGTATTCATTGGAGTGAATGCTCTACCTGTAAATTCATAGAAAGAGGATTAATCAGTGATTAATTAGAATTTCAGTTATCAACCTACAAACCTTAAATATCAAACACAATTTAATTAAAAACAATTTTATAAATAAAAAAGCAAAACTGTAATAGGGATTGGCTCAGATCTTTGATAGAGCACATCATCACCAATTTGATACTAAAATTCTGGAAAACTGGAACTTTAGGCTCAGATCAAAGATGTAGTCAATCATAGCCCTGCTAAAGGCTCAAACTAAACATCCGGATGCAGGTACGGCTGCGATAAACATAGTTTATCGCCTCGCTGTTACCACCACCTCAAATGTAGATCTTGAAACATCATCATAGCCTACATCTGGACAACAAAATCCAACCATAATCTGCAACAGTCGCCAAGGCTCAGATCAAAGATGTAGTCAATCATAGCCCTGCTAAAGGCTCAAACTAAACATCCGGATGCAGGTACGGCTGCGATAAACGTAGTTTATCGCCTCGCCGTTACCACCACCTCAAATGTAGATCTTGAAACATCATCATAGCCTACATCTGGACAACAAAATCCAACCATAATCTGCAACAGTCGCCAAGTATATCACAGCCAAAGCCAAAATCAAACAGATTAGGCATGTTATACCATGTCAGAAATCGGTCTTTAACTACGCCAAGTATATCACAGCAAAAACCCTTCATCAGAATCGTTCAGTCACAGCCGACGACCAACGAATCATGTCTAAATCGGTCTCTAACTATGATTAGAAAAACATAAGAGTCATACCGATTAGAACAACATGAGAGAGAAGAGATTGAGCAAAACATACAGATCTGCAATGAGACCTGACCACGACCATAAATCGGTTCTCAACTCCGATCGGTCCTCAACTCCGATCAGAAAAAGCAATAAAACGCCGACAACCACCAAAAAAAAATCAAACAAAGCGGCTAGACACAGGTCTTAAAACCACCAAAAAGATCAGCGTCGGAAACGGACCATCTGGCCTGAACCGACCATCGGAGTAATAAATCAAACCCCAAAACTCAGTTTGTACACAAAAGACCAACAAAAACCACCATAGAAAGTAGCAGCCAAGCAAATCGGGGGCAAACCAACATCAAATCTGTGTCGCAAAGGGAGCGATTGGTCAAACGACCACCCCATCAACATCGATACACTACCATCGCACCGATGTCGTCAATGGCGACACGGCGACGACACCAAGCCGTTAAGAGCGGCGGCGTCACCAAGCCTCGTCGAGGGCAGAAACGATGGAGGAGAGTTGAGGCTTCAACAAATCGAACCATCTTCTTCGTTGATTCAGATGGTAGATTGGAGGTATAGAGGGTGAAAGGACAGATAATGGGGGATGATATGGAGGTATGGTCATGGAGGCAGGTTGAAGAAGAAAACGTGAGTGAGTGGGGAAAAGAAGATTGACAGGTTAGGTCAAAGTGAGGAAAGTGGTAACCTATCTCATGAAAACAGCCTCAAACTTATGAAAAATTACAAACATGCCATGTATGCATTAGGGACTTGTACACTATGTTTTGAAATTAATACCATAGGTTGTATTATGTTATTATAGGGTAATATGTTGTATTAAAAAAATAAGATAAAATTACGCGGTGAGTGCCATGTAAAAACCACCCAAAAAGATTTCTGGGCCAATCACCTATAAATAAATACTATTCATATCATCTTCATTTTCTTTATATATGAGTGGTGACACAACATAGACGATTTGTGTTAGGGGCTGTTTTTTTCAACCTGTTTTATTTGGTGCTAAATGAATAAGCTGTCTATATAGTAAAGAAGTGCTGAATCATTATGTGTTGTTTGTTTGAACATCTAAATGACTTGTGTATGGTAAAAAAAACCAAAAGTTTCATTCATTACCTTATCCCATATTGGTGTAAGAACAATACACCAAAAGTTTCATTCATTACCTTGTCCCATATTGGTTTGAGAACAAAAAGACTATTTTTTTTCTTCATTTAGCTTGTCCCACATTGGTGTGGGAACTAAAACATTATTAGCTTATATATGAAAACCTACATGACATGTTAAGTTATTATGTTGTGTTTTACTTCAGTATCTACCCGCGCGCAGGGGGGGGGGGGGGGGGGAGGTCTGCATGACCTGCGGACACGAATGCAGCTCCGAAAATCGACGCAGCGAAACAAACACGTCGATATGGCTAAAACGTCTGATTCGATCTGCAATTTTCCTATTAAGACCCCATTAAGCCGAACCAAACAACCCCTTAGTGTTTGCCTATGTCGTATCACTATTATTATACCCACTATATTATGCCATTTTAATCAATAGTCAGTATGCTGATAGGTTGTTGTTACAGTGTATGATTGTTTTATCGTGTATGTGCATAACAAATTTAAATTCTTTTCATGTATTTTAAATCCTTTACATCAAATTCTTTTTGTTAAATTTCACTTTATGCTTTCGGCAAATTTAAATTATTTTAAAAAAATCCTCGAAACGAAGACAACGTTCTATATAAACAAAATATAACTTCTAATTTAATAAAAATGAATATTTTATTTAATCATGAATAAAAATAAATATTATATTGAATGGTGAATAAAACTCAATATAATAATCATGTACACTTTTCATTTAATTGTTTTTTTCTTATTCTTCTTCTAATTAATTATCTTTTGAAATTCTTTAAATTATTAATTAATTGTTCTTTTAATGGAGAATATTTAATTGTTTTATTAATTTTTTTTTTGTTTTAATGGAGAATATTTAATTGTTTTATTAATTTTTTTGTTTTTTCCCGTCTTATTTACGTAGCTTTATAGCAATTCAACTGTTTTGTGTATCCGCATTATTCTCGCAGCAACGCGCGAGTTGCAAAATCTTGCTATATTATATAAAATTCCGACCTCCACCCTTCCGACCTCCACCCTTTCGACCTCCAACCCTTAGATCCGACCTCCTCTCCGACCTCCACCCTTCCGACCTCCTCCCTCTGGCATCCTCCGCTCCCCCTTCCGATCTCCACCTCCACACACCTCTCTCGCCGCCGCTGTCGTCCCTCACCTCCACCCCCTCTCTCGCCGCCGCCGCCCTCCCTGCTCCCTCCGCCCTCCTCCTCCTCCCTGCTCCCTCCGGCCTCCTCCTCCCTCCTCCCCTCTCCCTCCTCCTCTCTCCGACCTCCTCCTCCGCCCGCCTCCACTCCTTGTCCCTGCCTGACCTCCCCCTGTCGGGTCTGGTCCGCCGCCGCCGGGTTTGACCTCCCCCTGGTCTGTCGCCTCCGGGTCTGAACTCCCCCTAACGGGCCGCCGGACCAGTTTGAAACTGGTCTGCCGGAAGTTTGGTCTGGTTGTGGTCCGCCGGAATTTTGGTCCGCCGGAATTTTGGCCTGCCGGAAATTTTTGGGCAGCCAGAATCTTTGGTCCACCACAAATTTGGGTCCGTCGAATTTTGGTCCGCCCCATTTTGGTTCGCCGGGGGTCCTACTCTACCCGGGATGTAGATTTTCGTCTACTGTCTCCCGGCCTTGCCAACCCTCGGTTGGCATACCGGTGGGTGCTGTTTTAGCGCCTCGTTAGGTTGTGTCCCGCTACTGCTCGGTTGCGGGTTCCGGTTACCAACCCTCCGTTGGTTTGCCCCGATGTGCTCTCTTTGCACTTAGGCTGTCTGTTTTTACGTTTCAGCTCGAACCGTGAACTTTTTTCTCCCCCCCCCCACCGCTGGTGTGCTTGCTTAGCACTCCCTTGCGGTTTTTCTTACACGGTCCTCCTCGCTCCGTGTCTGCTTATATGGCCACCCCCTCGGTGTTGCCTAGTCGTTTGGTGAGGTGCCCCATTCGATCCCTCCAGCATTGTCGTAGAGGGTTCGGGGCCAAAGGTTTCTCACGCCTTGTCGCCCATCTTAAAACCTCGCACCTTAACAGTGATGTGCGCTGTGACGCGTTGCGGGACACCCTCTCGGTGGACCGCGGGGTGTTTCTTGCCTTGGAGGATGCCTTAAAGGCCCTTGATTTGTGTGGTCGGTGCATGAAAATTCACCATGTCGGCCGCTTGTGCCACCACGAGGACGGGGTTTCTCGCTTTATCAATCCTTCGAAAGGCGAAGCCAGGCATATCACCGAGATCCCCATCCCCCTTGGCCTTGTTGACTGCCCGTGCTTGGCCCCGTCAATGTAGGGGGTGAGGGGCATTTGGATAGGGAGCTCCTGGATACGATCTTCAAGGCCCGTGTCACCACTGTTAAGAGTTTACCTCTCAGTTGTCGCATGGCCTTCTCCCAGGCCCTTAAAACTGCTCTGCTTCAGGTGGCTGCTCACCCCGATTCTATTGAGGCCTGGGTTCGGTTGCTTATTCTCCCTAGGTGCACGCTGCGGGTTTTTAACCCTAAAACGCGCCAAGAGGCTCGCTCTGGGAACCGCAAGGCCCTGCAATGTCGGTCCATCATGGCTTCCCTATCTACCTGGGGGGGGGGGGGGAGAGGAGGGTATTAACCAGCTGATTGATAACATCCTTGAAACCCCCCGTTTGTGGGCCAGGGGGGCCTCCTGATTCTGCTTCTGGCAAGTCGGCTGCGGAGGGGTCCAACATAAACCGCTGCATCCGGAAAATTGCGGACGGTCACTTTACTGCCGCCGTTAAAGTTCTCTCTTCGTCTGGGGTTGCGCCTTTTGGACCTGCCACCACTCGGGTGTTGGAGGAGAAGCATCCTGTGTTACCCCCCCTTGCCGTCTGAGCCCCATACCGAGCCCCCACTTGTGGCTACCACCGAAGTTGTTTTGGCTTGCATTAAATCGTTTCCCAAGGGGACTTCGTGCGGGGGGGACGGGTTGCGGGCCCAGCACCTTCTGGACAGCCTCTGCGGGGAAGGGTCTGCCGTTGCTAACGACCTCCTCGGGGCTATTACCTTGGTAGTCAATTTGTGGTTGGGGGGGGGGGGGAGGTGCCCCCTCGGCCTGGCCGAGTTTGTGGCGTCGGCCCCTCTCACACCTCTGCTAAAACCTGATAACGGGATCCGGCCCATCGCTGTCGGCACCATCTGGCGGCGACTGGTTTCTAAAATTGCTATGAAAGGAGTCGGGAAGGAAATGGCTAAATATCTCGGGGACTTTCAGTTTGGGGTTGGGGTGCCTGGGGGAGCTGAGGCTATCCTGCATGCGGTTAACCGGTTGGTTGTGGGGAAACATGATGACAGCTCGCTGGCTATGCTTACGGTTGATTTCTCTAACGCGTTTAACGTAGTGGATAGATCGGCCTTACTCCGGGAAGTGCGTTTAAGGTGCCCGTCTATATCTCCATGGGTCGACTTTCTCTACGGTCAGTCTGCGCGGCTTTACTTAGGGGGAGATCATATTTGGGCCACTACTGGGGTGCAACAGGGAGACCCTTTGGGCCCTCTCCTGTTTACCCTTGTTCTTCACCCCCTTGCGCACCAGATTCGAGAAAATTGTCGCCTCCTCCTCCACGCGTGGTACCTTGACGATGGCACTCTCATTGGGGATTCCGAGGAAGTGGCCAAAGCTTTGCTGATTATTTCGGAGACCGGCCCCTCCCTGGGCTTGCAACTCAATATAAAGAAGACGGAGCTGTTCTAGCCGTCTTGCGATGGGAGGAAGAATCGGCCGGGCCTCTTCCCCTCGGGCATCAGTAGGCGCCGGCCCTAGGGGTTAAGCTCCTCGGAGGGGCAGTCAGTAGGGATGGTGGGTTCATTGAGGGGTTGGCGTTCAAGAGGGCTTCTAACGCTGCCGCTCTAATGCACCTCCTTCCCAAGATTCGGGACCCGCAATGCGAACTCCTCCTGCTTCGCTCTTGCATGGGTGTTGCCAAGCTCATTTTCGGCTTGCGGACCTGTCCCCCGCCCACATGCAAGGGGCGGCCTCCTGCTTTGATCAGACCCTGCGCGAGACAGTTGAAAACATTGTGGTCTGTGGAGGGGCTTATTTTGGGGACCTTCAGTGGCGGCTCGCTTCCCTGCCTATCCGGCACGGAGGGCTCGGGGTTTCTTCGGCTTTGGAGGCCTCGTCTTATGCGTTTGTAGCGTCCAGGGCCCAATCCTGGGGGCTGCAGGACCACATCTTGCGGGAGAGCGGGGTCTGTGGCATGGACTCGGATTATACTTTCGCTCTGGCGGCCCTGCGTGACATCGTACCGGGTTTTGATCTTAGCGGTTTCTCTGACAAGGACACCGCCCCCCCAAAACCCCAACATGTTTTGGCGAATGCCCTTTCTAGCAAAATCGTGTTGGATATGGAAACCCGGTTTAATATGAATGCCAGGCAAAAAGCGGTGTGGAGCTGTCTTCGTCAACCACATGCCCAAGATTTCCTCCATGCTCTCCCCATTGACGGGCTCGGGCAGCGCATGTCGTCGGTCGAATACCGATCTATCCTCAAGTACCGGCTTATGATACCCCTCTTTCCCGCGGACGAGAAGTGCCCTGTTTGCCGCAAGGCGTGTTTGGACTCGTTTGGGGAGCACGCTGTTCACTGTAAAGATCTCCCGGGGTTCAAGTACCGTCATGACTGGGTCCGGGATGTGCTATTTGACATTTTCAGAAAGGCTGGGATTTCAGCCATGTCACACCCTCAAATTTCCACATGCGGGGTTTATACCGCGAGGCGTATGACAAACCAGGATCCGAGTCATTAGTCATACCAAACCATGCAAAAATAGTTTTTAGAGAAATGCGGAAGCGTAAATAAAAGTAATAATGATTTTGCGCAAAACACGCGCTAACCCAAATAAAAAATAAACCAACGGGGTTTTAAAATGTGTTGTAGACCCTACGCAAAGCATGCGTCCTAATTGTGCTCCAGACCTAGATACCTGTGAAAGACATGCTATGTGGGTCAGCGCAAAGGCTGGTGAGTTCATAAATACCAATGAAAGAAAGTAAATGTTTGTAACAATGTTTGCACCGATGTAATCATAATTGCACTTGTAGCTAGCTAGGCCAAAATTGCTATCACTATGTGGTTCGCAACCGAAGCGTGACTGTTTGTGTTTGTAATGCCTTTCCACCATCGTCTAACACGGACGATGATGATACTGTCTAGGCCATGTTACACCCGTTCGACATCCCATCGAGTTAGAGCGACTAACGCGGGTGGGGTTTGTCAGACCCAGTAGTACTACTCAATATAACCTCGCTTTCTCATAAACTAACGGTCCGAAAATGTAAGGACTTCAAATATGTGTTATGTTCGCACATACGTGATCAGCTATACAATTATATTACCCAAAATGTTTGTAGCATGCTTTTCTCTCTCAAGGAGATACTTAGAGAGAAAAATGTTAGAGAACTCACCTTTGGGAGCTCGGCAAGAAAGTTAAATGAAAGTGTTGATGAATTCCTACGAATCACCTATATGTTTGTAACCGTGTAAGACTATAGTGTATGAACAACGAGACTGACTCAATCGACCCTGACGACACGTTGGTGACCTAATACAAATATGTATGTTTGCGTAGTTAAACTTTCAAATTCTGTGAAGTTTCTACTTCAGGGATGCTTATATATATATATATATATGAAGGGTTCTTAATAATTAATATGTAACACACGTTATATATTTCTGGCATGCAACTTAATTGTTTCCAAGCGGCAATTAAATGCACATAAGGTTTTCACGTCTCAACAATTATGCTTACCAAGTATGTATGTTAACCAAATGTAATTATACCAAATTATATTTCATGCAAGGGTTTATCTTTAAAACATGTTAACCACATACGTAATCGTTTATGATATAGCTTGACTAACTAAATTCCCAAGGTCACACAATCACATAATCTTTTAATATGCAAGATACCTTGTGGTGCCACTAAATCGTTTAGTAAAATAAATACATAAGTTATAAAAAATAAAACTAAAAGTGTAGTTATATGTTTAGTGTGTCATGCTTAGCATCGAGGTAACACTTTTCATGAAAACATTAAGTAAGACATGTATTATATTGAGAAGTTTGAGATGTTAAATAAACCAGAAAACAAAAAGGAATAAAGCTGTTGGGCGCTGGGTTTGAACCCGCGACCCTCCAGTCACAACCACAACACATTACCACTACAACAGTTTTTGGTTTGGTTATTTAGCCAGGTTCCAACATATATAACCAGTTTTAATCAGGTATCATCTTCCCCATATCAAACCCTAATCCGCCAAACCCCATTAACGAACACTGAAACTGAAAATTTTCGATTGTTCTATAACGATTAGCATATTCGTGATTCATAGACTTATTCACAATATTAATACACCAATTAGTATTCTCATTTGATTAAAGCGAGAGGCTCCCTTTTTTTTGTACGGCAAACTTTTATACATCTAAATCCCATGGAAATCACCTAGCAACATACATCATTTATTATCACAGTAGCCCATATATTAAATCTAGAACTCATGGAGAAATCAGTTTGGAGGAACTGTGATTTTGTAAAACTTCACAGCTTCATAAAAAAACTACAAAAGTCATATTCATGTAGTTAAGCATAATATGTATCAATTACTAGCATGCACAAGAACATAGTAACCCACATGGAGTTCATCAAGTATTCAACACCAGGTTCGTTTGAATCTTAAGAAAACAAGAACGGGAGACCTACCTCCGATTCCGCAACCCGTATCATCTCTCGACGTCGGTTTACTGTAGAGAGCGATGTTGCAGTCCCTTCGTGATCCCAGGTCCCACGCGAACAGCATGTAAGAGGCTTTGTTGATCGCAAAACAGTGAGAGAGAAGGGAGAGGAGGTGCTGCGATTAATAAGAGAGGGTGGGATATCGCAAAAGCTATGGAGATTTAGCCGTATAAGAAGGAATCGAGGGAGAGAAGTAGCGTGGGGTGTGGGGTTTGTTTGCTACAATTATGGCTATTAGTTATATCGGCTGGATCATCAATCAAGCAATTTTAAGAAATGACAATCAAACCCCTAGAAAGTCTAGCTAAGTCACAAAAGGTCCCCATATTTCAAACCTTTGCGTGCTATGCGACCAAGATTAGTGAGCGAGGTTTATATGTCGATCGGGTGTTAAGAATGCTCATGCATTGTATGTATTTTTCCCGTAAGGGCCATGAAGGACAAATTTGATGATGAATAAGATCCCGACACGTAGTTAAATAAACATGTATGTTCATCTATAAGCGAGACACACCAACAAGTTGTAAGATTTTCTGTTTATTTGTATAATGTTTTATTAAATAGTCACCAACGTTCAGGACCGACTCGACTCGTGTGTGATTGTCCGTGTACTCGATAGCTCATCTGACAATCCTGTTAGATGTATGGGTGCATGTATGTTTGATATAAATAGTTATTCATGTTCGTGTTTGTCCAGAAAATTCACCTGAATTTGCCGGGTGTCACATCATCCCCTTGTTGAAGGAATTTTCGTCCCGAAAATTAAGACCGTTGTTCGTTCGCTAGACACAAAGAAAAATAAAATTTTCAGTTGTCACATCATCCCCTTGTTGAAGAAAATTTCGACCCGAAATTTAGTTCGTACCTCTACTGGTCGCCGCTTGTTTGTCAAAGAGGTGTGGGTATTTCTTTCGCATTTGATCTTCGCGTTCCCACGTGAACTCTGGTCCACGTTTCGAGTTCCAGCAAACTCAAACTATCGGGATCTTACTGCGTTTGGGTGTCTTGACCTCACGATCCATGATTTCGTCCAGTTCCTCGATGAAGCGCAACTGTTCATCTACTTGGATCTCGTCTAGGGTTACTAATAGACTTTCATCTGATAGATACTTCTTCAGGTTTGACACATGGAATACGCTGTGCACCCCACAAATTTTTTTTTTTTCGGTAGGTTTAGTTCGTACGCCACTGGGCCAACTTCGCTGACTATTTCAAATGGCCCAATGTAGCGTGGGTTCAGTTTTCCACGTTTGCCAAAGCGA
>JBCNJP010004065.1:0-44000 GCA_039602395.1 Deinandra increscens subsp. villosa
TGAAAATGTGTACTTAAAGTGTTGTGGATGCAATAACAATGATTATGTGATGTGATTGTTTGTTTTAGTTGGTGTGTTTGGCATAGACATACCCTCTTAAAGTTAGCAAAAAATGAGAAATATTTAGGGGGTGTATAAAAGTTATGAAGTAAAACAGAAAGGGGGATTGAGATGAGAAAGAAACCTGGTAAAGAATGGCAACATCTTGGTTTAATTCTTTATATCCTTGATGAGTGTGGATTGAACCAATCTTTTGATCAGAAATGGTGTCTTGGTAATAAATAACATTTTCATGGCCATAGTCTATCTCATGGATCTCTGGAGATGCTTTGGATACGCAGATACCCATTTTAAATTTTTATAAACTACCCTTTTCAATATACTCTCTTTATACAAAACCAAATGATAGTATCTTCCTGGGATGGGACCTCATAATATATACGCACATGATCACATAATTGAACTGGTAGCAACTGTTCTGTTTCAGTTGGTGGCTTTAGTGTTACTCATACATGGGTTTCGATTTAACAGAAACTTTTGATATTTGTGCGTCAACGTTCTTCGTTTTCTTTTTGCAGGTTCTATTAATTATTTACAGGGTTTTGATAATCGATTAATCGGCTAGGAGAGGATTTCAACTCCAACTGATTTCTCTACCTGGGATCTCATCGGTGGGATTTTTGGCGTTGTTCCGCAAGTTGCATGTTTTGAAAACCTTATTCTGACATTACGTTGTCTTACCGAATTTTTGTAACTTGTTTTCCCTTTTTTATCTTGCTCTTGGAATTTGAAACATTAGATGAATTATAATGAGATTGGTTTATTTTCTAAGCTTGATGTTAAACAAGGTATCACATTGTCTATGGATCTATGAATGGAGGCTTCAATATATGTTTTGAGTTGGTATTAAACCAGGAATTTGTAACATGATTTATGAAGGTTGATGTCTTCTTTATTTGCAAGCCCATAACTATGGATATGTTGGCATCTTTGGTTAGAAAACATGTCAGCCCTAATGTTAAGACTGCAATCTTATACTTATTTTTCTTTCAAAACAAATTTACTGCTAAGGTATGTATGTAATTTGATATATAATTTTTTTAATGTTCTTTGCGCATATATATCTATAGTTGGGGTTTCTATTTTAATTATATGATGTTTAGCTCGATAAAGTTAAGATGTGAGACTATGAATCTTTTGTGAATTCTATGTTGCTCGAACACTATTGATGAGAAAAGTGCTTCAAATTGGTGGTTTATGTTACCGAAATATTATCTTTGTGGGTTAGAAGTTTTGATATTTTAATTTAGCCTAATTTTTTATGTTGTCGACTTTATTTTTGATGTTCCATCGATTTATGTGTAGGACCCGTTTGTCAAAATGTCTAAATGACCGTTTGGTTCTTTTCTAATTTTTTTCTTTTGTAACAGGTGCTTCCCTTGGTGCTCTCTGGTGCGTTCGCTTGAAGGTAATCTCGACAACTCTTCTCATCTTATCTGTAACTTTTTATTATTAATAAATATTTTCACCGAGCTTGATGGGCTCTTCTTTTCTCTCTTTTGAACGTACGTGGTGAAATGTATCAAGATGTAGACATTGAAAATGTGTACTTAAAGTGTTGTGGATGCAATAACAATGATTATGTGATGTGATTGTTTGTTTTAGTTGGTGTGTTTGGCATAGACATACCCTCTTAAAGTTAGCAAAAAATGAGAAATATTTAGGGGGTGTATAAAAGTTATGAAGTAAAACAGAAAGGGGGATTGAGATGAGAAAGAAACCTGGTAAAGAATGGCAACATCTTGGTTTAATTCTTTATATCCTTGATGAGTGTGAATTGAACCAATCTTTTGATCAGAAATGGTGTCTTGGTAATAAATAACATTTTCATGGCCATAGTCTATCTGATGGATCTCTGGAGATGCTTTGGATACGCAGATACCCATTTTAAATTTTTATAAACTACCCTTTTCAATATACTCTCTTCATACAAAACCAAATGATAGTATCTTCCTGGGATGGGACCTCATAATATATACGCACATGATCACATAATTGAACTGGTAGCAACTGTTCTGTTTCAGTTGGTGGCTTTGGTGTTACTCATACATGGGTTTCGATTTAACAGAAACTTTTGATATTTGTGCGTCAACGTTCTTCATTTTCTTTTTGCAGGTTCTATGAATTATTTACAGGGTTTTGATAATCGATTAATCGGCTAGGAGAGGATTTCAACTCCAACTGATTTCTCTACCTGGGATCTCATCGGTGGGATTTTTGGCGTTGTTCCGCAGGTTGCATGTTTTGAAAACCTTATTTTGACATTACGTTGTCTTACCGAATTTTCGTAACTTGTTTTCCCTTTTTTATCTTGCTCTTGGAATTTGAAACATTAGATGAATTATAATGAGATTGGTTTATTTTCTAAGCTTGATGTTAAACAAGGTATCACATTGTCTATGGATCTATGAATGGAGGTTTCAATATATGTTTTGAGTTGGTATTAAACCAGGAATTTGTAACATGATTTATGAAGGTTGATGTCTTCTTTATTTGCAAGCCCATAACTATGGATATGTTGGCATCTTTGGTTAGAAAACATGTCAGCCCTAATGTTAAGACTGCAATCTTAGACTTATTTTTCTTTCAAAACAAACTTACTTCTAAGGTATGTATGTAATTTGATATATAATTTTTTTAATGTTCTTCGCGCATATATATATCTATAGTTGGGGTTTCTATTTTAATTATATGATGTTTAGCTCGATAAAGTTAAGATGTGAGACTATGAATCTTTGGTGAATTCTATGTTGCTCGAACACTATTGATGAGAAAAGTGCTTCAAATTGGTGGTTTATGTTACCGAAATATTATCTTTGTGGGTTAGAAGTTTTGATATTTTAATTTAGCCTAATTTTTTATGTTGTCGACTTCATTTTTGATGTTCCATCGATTTATGTGTAGGACCCGTTTGTCAAAATGTCTAAATGACCGTTTGGTTCTTTTCTAATTTTTTTCTTTTGTAACAGTTGGTGCTCTCTGGTGCGTTCGCTTGAAGGTAATTTCGACAACTCTTCTCATCTTATCTGTAACTTTTTATTATTAATAAATATTTTCACCGAGCTTGACGGGCTCTTCTTTTCTCTCTTTTGAACGTACGTGGTGAAATGTATTAAGATGTAGACATTGAAAATGTGTACTTAAAGTGTTGTGGATGCAATAACAATGATTATGTGATGTGATTGTTTGTTTTAGTTGGTGTGTTTGGCATAGACATACCCTCTTAAAGTTAGCAAAAAATGAGAAATATTTAGGGGGTGTATAAAAGTTATGAAGTAAAACAGAAAGGGGGATTGAGATGAGAAAGAAACCTGGTAAAGAATGGCAACATCTTGGTTTAATTCTTTATATCCTTGATGAGTGTGGATTGAACCAATCTTTTGATCAGAAATGGTGTCTTGGTAATAAATAACATTTTCATGGCCATAGTCTATCTCATGGATCTCTGGAGATGCTTTGGATACGCAGATACCCATTTTAAATTTTTATAAACTACCCTTTTCAATATACTCTCTTTATACAAAACCAAATGATAGTATCTTCCTGGGATGGGACCTCATAATATATACGCACATGATCACATAATTGAACTGGTAGCAACTGTTCTGTTTCAGTTGGTGGCTTTGGTGTTACTCATACATGGGTTTCGATTTAACAGAAACTTTTGATATTTGTGCGTCAACGTTCTTCGTTTTCTTTTTGCAGGTTCTATGAATTATTTACAGGGTTTTGATAATCGATTAATCGGCTAGGAGAGGATTTCAACTCCAACTGATTTCTCTACCTGGGATCTCATCGGTGGGATTTTTGGCGTTGTTCCGCAAGTTGCATGTTTTGAAAACCTTATTCTGACATTACGTTGTCTTACCGAATTTTTGTAACTTGTTTTCCCTTTTTTATCTTGCTCTTGGAATTTGAAACATTAGATGAATTATAATGAGATTGGTTTATTTTCTAAGCTTGATGTTAAACAAGGTATCACATTGTCTATGGATCTATGAATGGAGGCTTCAATATATGTTTTGAGTTGGTATTAAACCAGGAATTTGTAACATGATTTATGAAGGTTGATGTCTTCTTTATTTGCAAGCCCATAACTATGGATATGTTGGCATCTTTGGTTAGAAAACATGTCAGCCCTAATGTTAAGACTGCAATCTTATACTTATTTTTCTTTCAAAACAAATTTACTGCTAAGGTATGTATGTAATTTGATATATAATTTTTTTAATGTTCTTTGCGCATATATATCTATAGTTGGGGTTTCTATTTTAATTATATGATGTTTAGCTCGATAAAGTTAAGATGTGAGACTATGAATCTTTTGTGAATTCTATGTTGCTCGAACACTATTGATGAGAAAAGTGCTTCAAATTGGTGGTTTATGTTACCGAAATATTATCTTTGTGGGTTAGAAGTTTTGATATTTTAATTTAGCCTAATTTTTTATGTTGTCGACTTTATTTTTGATGTTCCATCGATTTATGTGTAGGACCCGTTTGTCAAAATGTCTAAATGACCGTTTGGTTCTTTTCTAATTTTTTTCTTTTGTAACAGGTGCTTCCCTTGGTGCTCTCTGGTGCGTTCGCTTGAAGGTAATCTCGACAACTCTTCTCATCTTATCTGTAACTTTTTATTATTAATAAATATTTTCACCGAGCTTGATGGGCTCTTCTTTTCTCTCTTTTGAACGTACGTGGTGAAATGTATCAAGATGTAGACATTGAAAATGTGTACTTAAAGTGTTGTGGATGCAATAACAATGATTATGTGATGTGATTGTTTGTTTTAGTTGGTGTGTTTGGCATAGACATACCCTCTTAAAGTTAGCAAAAAATGAGAAATATTTAGGGGGTGTATAAAAGTTATGAAGTAAAACAGAAAGGGGGATTGAGATGAGAAAGAAACCTGGTAAAGAATGGCAACATCTTGGTTTAATTCTTTATATCCTTGATGAGTGTGAATTGAACCAATCTTTTGATCAGAAATGGTGTCTTGGTAATAAATAACATTTTCATGGCCATAGTCTATCTCATGGATCTCTGGAGATGCTTTGGATACGCAGATACCCATTTTAAATTTTTATAAACTACCCTTTTCAATATACTCTCTTCATACAAAACCAAATGATAGTATCTTCCTGGGATGGGACCTCATAATATATACGCACATGATCACATAATTGAACTGGTAGCAACTGTTCTGTTTCAGTTGGTGGCTTTGGTGTTACTCATACATGGGTTTCGATTTAACAGAAACTTTTGATATTTGTGCGTCAACGTTCTTCGTTTTCTTTTTGCAGGTTCTATGAATTATTTATAGGGTTTTGATAATCGATTAATCGGCTAGGAGAGGATTTTAACTCCAACTGATTTTTCTACCTGGGATCTCATCGGTGGGATTTTTGGCGTTGTTCCGTAGGTTGCATGTTTTGAAAACCTTATTCTGACATTACGTTGTCTTACCGAATTTTCGTAACTTGTTTTCCCTTTTTTATCTTGCTCTTGGAATTTGAAACATTAGATGAATTATAATGAGATTGGTTTATTTTCTAAGCTTGATGTTAAACAAGGTATCACATTGTCTATGGATCTATGAATGGAGGCTTCAATATATGTTTTGAGTTGGTATTAAACCAGGAATTTGTAACATGATTTATGAAGGTTGATGTCTTCTTTATTTGCAAGCCCATAACTATGGATATGTTGGCATCTTTGGTTAGAAAACATGTCAGCCCTAATGTTAAGACTGCAATCTTAGACTTATTTTTCTTTCAAAACAAACTTACTTCTAAGGTATGTATGTAATTTGATATATAATTTTTTTAATGTTCTTCGCGCATATATATATCTATAGTTGGGGTTTCTATTTTAATTATATGATGTTTAGCTCGATAAAGTTAAGATGTGAGACTATGAATCTTTGGTGAATTCTATGTTGCTCGAACACTATTGATGAGAAAAGTGCTTCAAATTGGTGGTTTATGTTACCGAAATATTATCTTTGTGGGTTAGAAGTTTTGATATTTTAATTTAGCCTAATTTTTTATGTTGTCGACTTCATTTTTGATGTTCCATCGATTTATGTGTAGGACCCGTTTGTCAAAATGTCTAAATGACCGTTTGGTTCTTTTCTAATTTTTTTCTTTTGTAACAGTTGGTGCTCTCTGGTGCGTTCGCTTGAAGGTAATTTCGACAACTCTTCTCATCTTATCTGTAACTTTTTATTATTAATAAATATTTTCACCGAGCTTGACGGGCTCTTCTTTTCTCTCTTTTGAACGTACGTGGTGAAATGTATTAAGATGTAGACATTGAAAATGTGTACTTAAAGTGTTGTGGATGCAATAACAATGATTATGTGATGTGATTGTTTGTTTTAGTTGGTGTGTTTGGCATAGACATACCCTCTTAAAGTTAGCAAAAAATGAGAAATATTTAGGGGGTGTATAAAAGTTATGAAGTAAAACAGAAAGGGGGATTGAGATGAGAAAGAAACCTGGTAAAGAATGGCAACATCTTGGTTTAATTCTTTATATCCTTGATGAGTGTGGATTGAACCAATCTTTTGATCAGAAATGGTGTCTTGGTAATAAATAACATTTTCATGGCCATAGTCTATCTCATGGATCTCTGGAGATGCTTTGGATACGCAGATACCCATTTTAAATTTTTATAAACTACCCTTTTCAATATACTCTCTTTATACAAAACCAAATGATAGTATCTTCCTGGGATGGGACCTCATAATATATACGCACATGATCACATAATTGAACTGGTAGCAACTGTTCTGTTTCAGTTGGTGGCTTTGGTGTTACTCATACATGGGTTTCGATTTAACAGAAACTTTTGATATTTGTGCGTCAACGTTCTTCGTTTTCTTTTTGCAGGTTCTATGAATTATTTACAGGGTTTTGATAATCGATTAATCGGCTAGGAGAGGATTTCAACTCCAACTGATTTCTCTACCTGGGATCTCATCGGTGGGATTTTTGGCGTTGTTCCGCAAGTTGCATGTTTTGAAAACCTTATTCTGACATTACGTTGTCTTACCGAATTTTTGTAACTTGTTTTCCCTTTTTTATCTTGCTCTTGGAATTTGAAACATTAGATGAATTATAATGAGATTGGTTTATTTTCTAAGCTTGATGTTAAACAAGGTATCACATTGTCTATGGATCTATGAATGGAGGCTTCAATATATGTTTTGAGTTGGTATTAAACCAGGAATTTGTAACATGATTTATGAAGGTTGATGTCTTCTTTATTTGCAAGCCCATAACTATGGATATGTTGGCATCTTTGGTTAGAAAACATGTCAGCCCTAATGTTAAGACTGCAATCTTATACTTATTTTTCTTTCAAAACAAATTTACTGCTAAGGTATGTATGTAATTTGATATATAATTTTTTTAATGTTCTTTGCGCATATATATCTATAGTTGGGGTTTCTATTTTAATTATATGATGTTTAGCTCGATAAAGTTAAGATGTGAGACTATGAATCTTTTGTGAATTCTATGTTGCTCGAACACTATTGATGAGAAAAGTGCTTCAAATTGGTGGTTTATGTTACCGAAATATTATCTTTGTGGGTTAGAAGTTTTGATATTTTAATTTAGCCTAATTTTTTATGTTGTCGACTTTATTTTTGATGTTCCATCGATTTATGTGTAGGACCCGTTTGTCAAAATGTCTAAATGACCGTTTGGTTCTTTTCTAATTTTTTTCTTTTGTAACAGGTGCTTCCCTTGTTGCTCTCTGGTGCGTTCGCTTGAAGGTAATCTCGACAACTCTTCTCATCTTATCTGTAACTTTTTATTATTAATAAATATTTTCACCGAGCTTGATGGGCTCTTCTTTTCTCTCTTTTGAACGTACGTGGTGAAATGTATCAAGATGTAGACATTGAAAATGTGTACTTAAAGTGTTGTGGATGCAATAACAATGATTATGTGATGTGATTGTTTGTTTTAGTTGGTGTGTTTGGCATAGACATACCCTCTTAAAGTTAGCAAAAAATGAGAAATATTTAGGGGGTGTATAAAAGTTATGAAGTAAAACAGAAAGGGGGATTGAGATGAGAAAGAAACCTGGTAAAGAATGGCAACATCTTGGTTTAATTCTTTATATCCTTGATGAGTGTGAATTGAACCAATCTTTTGATCAGAAATGGTGTCTTGGTAATAAATAACATTTTCATGGCCATAGTCTATCTGATGGATCTCTGGAGATGCTTTGGATACGCAGATACCCATTTTAAATTTTTATAAACTACCCTTTTCAATATACTCTCTTCATACAAAACCAAATGATAGTATCTTCCTGGGATGGGACCTCATAATATATACGCACATGATCACATAATTGAACTGGTAGCAACTGTTCTGTTTCAGTTGGTGGCTTTGGTGTTACTCATACATGGGTTTCGATTTAACAGAAACTTTTGATATTTGTGCGTCAACGTTCTTCATTTTCTTTTTGCAGGTTCTATGAATTATTTACAGGGTTTTGATAATCGATTAATCGGCTAGGAGAGGATTTCAACTCCAACTGATTTCTCTACCTGGGATCTCATCGGTGGGATTTTTGGCGTTGTTCCGCAGGTTGCATGTTTTGAAAACCTTATTTTGACATTACGTTGTCTTACCGAATTTTCGTAACTTGTTTTCCCTTTTTTATCTTGCTCTTGGAATTTGAAACATTAGATGAATTATAATGAGATTGGTTTATTTTCTAAGCTTGATGTTAAACAAGGTATCACATTGTCTATGGATCTATGAATGGAGGTTTCAATATATGTTTTGAGTTGGTATTAAACCAGGAATTTGTAACATGATTTATGAAGGTTGATGTCTTCTTTATTTGCAAGCCCATAACTATGGATATGTTGGCATCTTTGGTTAGAAAACATGTCAGCCCTAATGTTAAGACTGCAATCTTAGACTTATTTTTCTTTCAAAACAAACTTACTTCTAAGGTATGTATGTAATTTGATATATAATTTTTTTAATGTTCTTTGCGCATATATATATATCTATAGTTGGGGTTTCTATTTTAATTATATGATGTTTAGCTCGATAAAGTTAAGATGTGAGACTATGAATCTTTGGTGAATTCTATGTTGCTCGAACACTATTGATGAGAAAAGTGCTTCAAATTGGTGGTTTATGTTACCGAAATATTATCTTTGTGGGTTAGAAGTTTTGATATTTTAATTTAGCCTAATTTTTTATGTTGTCGACTTCATTTTTGACGTTCCATCGATTTATGTGTAGGACCCGTTTGTCAAAATGTCTAAATGACCGTTTGGTTCTTTTCTAATTTTTTTCTTTTGTAACAGTTGGTGCTCTCTGGTGCGTTCGCTTGAAGGTAATTTCGACAACTCTTCTCATCTTATCTGTAACTTTTTATTATTAATAAATATTTTCACCGAGCTTGACGGGCTCTTCTTTTCTCTCTTTTGAACGTACGTGGTGAAATGTATTAAGATGTAGACATTGAAAATGTGTACTTAAAGTGTTGTGGATGCAATAACAATGATTATGTGATGTGATTGTTTGTTTTAGTTGGTGTGTTTGGCATAGACATACCCTCTTAAAGTTAGCAAAAAATGAGAAATATTTAGGGGGTGTATAAAAGTTATGAAGTAAAACAGAAAGGGGGATTGAGATGAGAAAGAAACCTGGTAAAGAATGGCAACATCTTGGTTTAATTCTTTATATCCTTGATGAGTGTGGATTGAACCAATCTTTTGATCAGAAATGGTGTCTTGGTAATAAATAACATTTTCATGGCCATAGTCTATCTCATGGATCTCTGGAGATGCTTTGGATACGCAGATACCCATTTTAAATTTTTATAAACTACCCTTTTCAATATACTCTCTTTATACAAAACCAAATGATAGTATCTTCCTGGGATGGGACCTCATAATATATACGCACATGATCACATAATTGAACTGGTAGCAACTGTTCTGTTTCAGTTGGTGGCTTTGGTGTTACTCATACATGGGTTTCGATTTAACAGAAACTTTTGATATTTGTGCGTCAACGTTCTTCGTTTTCTTTTTGCAGGTTCTATGAATTATTTACAGGGTTTTGATAATCGATTAATCGGCTAGGAGAGGATTTCAACTCCAACTGATTTCTCTACCTGGGATCTCATCGGTGGGATTTTTGGCGTTGTTCCGCAAGTTGCATGTTTTGAAAACCTTATTCTGACATTACGTTGTCTTACCGAATTTTTGTAACTTGTTTTCCCTTTTTTATCTTGCTCTTGGAATTTGAAACATTAGATGAATTATAATGAGATTGGTTTATTTTCTAAGCTTGATGTTAAACAAGGTATCACATTGTCTATGGATCTATGAATGGAGGCTTCAATATATGTTTTGAGTTGGTATTAAACCAGGAATTTGTAACATGATTTATGAAGGTTGATGTCTTCTTTATTTGCAAGCCCATAACTATGGATATGTTGGCATCTTTGGTTAGAAAACATGTCAGCCCTAATGTTAAGACTGCAATCTTATACTTATTTTTCTTTCAAAACAAATTTACTGCTAAGGTATGTATGTAATTTGATATATAATTTTTTTAATGTTCTTTGCGCATATATATCTATAGTTGGGGTTTCTATTTTAATTATATGATGTTTAGCTCGATAAAGTTAAGATGTGAGACTATGAATCTTTTGTGAATTCTATGTTGCTCGAACACTATTGATGAGACAAGTGCTTCAAATTGGTGGTTTATGTTACCGAAATATTATCTTTGTGGGTTAGAAGTTTTGATATTTTAATTTAGCCTAATTTTTTATGTTGTCGACTTTATTTTTGATGTTCCATCGATTTATGTGTAGGACCCGTTTGTCAAAATGTCTAAATGACCGTTTGGTTCTTTTCTAATTTTTTTCTTTTGTAACAGGTGCTTCCCTTGGTGCTCTCTGGTGCGTTCGCTTGAAGGTAATTTCGACAACTCTTCTCATCTTATCTGTAACTTTTTATTATTAATAAATATTTTCACCGAGCTTGATGGGCTCTTCTTTTCTCTCTTTTGAACGTACGTGGTGAAATGTATCAAGATGTAGACATTGAAAATGTGTACTTAAAGTGTTGTGGATGCAATAACAATGATTATGTGATGTGATTGTTTGTTTTAGTTGGTGTGTTTGGCATAGACATACCCTCTTAAAGTTAGCAAAAAATGAGAAATATTTAGGGGGTGTATAAAAGTTATGAAGTAAAACAGAAAGGGGGATTGAGATGAGAAAGAAACCTGGTAAAGAATGGCAACATCTTGGTTTAATTCTTTATATCCTTGATGAGTGTGAATTGAACCAATCTTTTGATCAGAAATGGTGTCTTGGTAATAAATAACATTTTCATGGCCATAGTCTATCTGATGGATCTCTGGAGATGCTTTGGATACGCAGATACCCATTTTAAATTTTTATAAACTACCCTTTTCAATATACTCTCTTCATACAAAACCAAATGATAGTATCTTTCTGGGATGGGACCTCATAATATATACGCACATGATCACATAATTGAACTGGTAGCAACTGTTCTGTTTCAGTTGGTGGCTTTGGTGTTACTCATACATGGGTTTCGATTTAACAGAAACTTTTGATATTTGTGCGTCAACGTTCTTCATTTTCTTTTTGCAGGTTCTATGAATTATTTACAGGGTTTTGATAATCGATTAATCGGCTAGGAGAGGATTTCAACTCCAACTGATTTCTCTACCTGGGATCTCATCGGTGGGATTTTTGGCGTTGTTCCGCAGGTTGCATGTTTTGAAAACCTTATTCTGACATTACGTTGTCTTACCGAATTTTCGTAACTTGTTTTCCCTTTTTTATCTTGCTCTTGGAATTTGAAACATTAGATGAATTATAATGAGATTGGTTTATTTTCTAAGCTTGATGTTAAACAAGGTATCACATTGTCTATGGATCTATGAATGGAGGTTTCAATATATGTTTTGAGTTGGTATTAAACCAGGAATTTGTAACATGATTTATGAAGGTTGATGTCTTCTTTATTTGCAAGCCCATAACTATGGATATGTTGGCATCTTTGGTTAGAAAACATGTCAGCCCTAATGTTAAGACTGCAATCTTAGACTTATTTTTCTTTCAAAACAAACTTACTTCTAAGGTATGTATGTAATTTGATATATAATTTTTTTAATGTTCTTTGCGCATATATATATCTATAGTTGGGGTTTCTATTTTAATTATATGATGTTTAGCTCGATAAAGTTAAGATGTGAGACTATGAATCTTTGGTGAATTCTATGTTGCTCGAACACTATTGATGAGAAAAGTGCTTCAAATTGGTGGTTTATGTTACCGAAATATTATCTTTGTGGGTTAGAAGTTTTGATATTTTAATTTAGCCTAATTTTTTATGTTGTCGACTTCATTTTTGACGTTCCATCGATTTATGTGTAGGACCCGTTTGTCAAAATGTCTAAATGACCGTTTGGTTCTTTTCTAATTTTTTTCTTTTGTAACAGTTGGTGCTCTCTGGTGCGTTCGCTTGAAGGTAATTTCGACAACTCTTCTCATCTTATCTGTAACTTTTTATTATTAATAAATATTTTCACCGAGCTTGACGGGCTCTTCTTTTCTCTCTTTTGAACGTACGTGGTGAAATGTATTAAGATGTAGACATTGAAAATGTGTACTTAAAGTGTTGTGGATGCAATAACAATGATTATGTGATGTGATTGTTTGTTTTAGTTGGTGTGTTTGGCATAGACATACCCTCTTAAAGTTAGCAAAAAATGAGAAATATTTAGGGGGTGTATAAAAGTTATGAAGTAAAACAGAAAGGGGGATTGAGATGAGAAAGAAACCTGGTAAAGAATGGCAACATCTTGGTTTAATTCTTTATATCCTTGATGAGTGTGGATTGAACCAATCTTTTGATCAGAAATGGTGTCTTGGTAATAAATAACATTTTCATGGCCATAGTCTATCTCATGGATCTCTGGAGATGCTTTGGATACGCAGATACCCATTTTAAATTTTTATAAACTACCCTTTTCAATATACTCTCTTTATACAAAACCAAATGATAGTATCTTCCTGGGATGGGACCTCATAATATATACGCACATGATCACATAATTGAACTGGTAGCAACTGTTCTGTTTCAGTTGGTGGCTTTGGTGTTACTCATACATGGGTTTCGATTTAACAGAAACTTTTGATATTTGTGCGTCAACGTTCTTTGTTTTCTTTTTGCAGGTTCTATGAATTATTTACAGGGTTTTGATAATCGATTAATCGGCTAGGAGAGGATTTCAACTCCAACTGATTTCTCTACCTGGGATCTCATCGGTGGGATTTTTGGCGTTGTTCCGCAAGTTGCATGTTTTGAAAACCTTATTCTGACATTACGTTGTCTTACCGAATTTTTGTAACTTGTTTTCCCTTTTTTATCTTGCTCTTGGAATTTGAAACATTAGATGAATTATAATGAGATTGGTTTATTTTCTAAGCTTGATGTTAAACAAGGTATCACATTGTCTATGGATCTATGAATGGAGGCTTCAATATATGTTTTGAGTTGGTATTAAACCAGGAATTTGTAACATGATTTATGAAGGTTGATGTCTTCTTTATTTGCAAGCCCATAACTATGGATATGTTGGCATCTTTGGTTAGAAAACATGTCAGCCCTAATGTTAAGACTGCAATCTTATACTTATTTTTCTTTCAAAACAAATTTACTGCTAAGGTATGTATGTAATTTGATATATAATTTTTTTAATGTTCTTTGCGCATATATATCTATAGTTGGGGTTTCTATTTTAATTATATGATGTTTAGCTCGATAAAGTTAAGATGTGAGACTATGAATCTTTTGTGAATTCTATGTTGCTCGAACACTATTGATGAGACAAGTGCTTCAAATTGGTGGTTTATGTTACCGAAATATTATCTTTGTGGGTTAGAAGTTTTGATATTTTAATTTAGCCTAATTTTTTATGTTGTCGACTTTATTTTTGATGTTCCATCGAATTATGTGTAGGACCCGTTTGTCAAAATGTCTAAATGACCGTTTGGTTCTTTTCTAATTTTTTTCTTTTGTAACAGGTGCTTCCCTTGGTGCTCTCTGGTGCGTTCGCTTGAAGGTAATTTCGACAACTCTTCTCATCTTATCTGTAACTTTTTATTATTAATAAATATTTTCACCGAGCTTGACGGGCTCTTCTTTTCTCTCTTTTGAACGTACGTGGTGAAATGTATTAAGATGTAGACATTGAAAATGTGTACTTAAAGTGTTGTGGATGCAATAACAATGATTATGTGATGTGATTGTTTGCTTTAGTTGGTGTGTTTGGCATAGACATACCCTCTCAAAGTTAGCAAAAAATGAGAAATATTTAGGGGGTGTATAAAAGTTATGAAGTAAAACATAAAGGGGGATTGAGATGAGAAAGAAACCTGGTAAAGAATGGCAACATCTTGGTTTAATTCTTTATATCCTTGATGAGTGTGGATTGAACCAATCTTTTGATCAGAAATGGTGTCTTGGTAATAAATAACATTTTCATGGCCATAGTCTATCTCATGGATCTCTGGAGATGCTTTGGATACGCAGATACCCATTTTAAATTTTTATAAACTACCCTTTTCAATATACTGTCTTTATACAAAACCAAATGATAGTATCTTCCTGGGATGGGACCTCATAATATATACGCACATGATCACATAATTGAACTGGTAGCAACTGTTCTGTTTCAGTTGGTGGCTTTGGTGTTACTCATACATGGGTTTCGATTTAACAGAAACTTTTGATATTTGTGCGTCAACGTTCTTCATTTTCTTTTTGCAGGTTCTATGAATTATTTACAGGGTTTTGATAATCGATTAATCGGCTAGGAGAGGATTTCAACTCCAACTGATTTCTCTACGGATCTCATCGGTGGGATTTTTGGCGTTGTTCCGCAGGTTGCATGTTTTGAAAACCTTATTCTGACATTACGTTGTCTTACCAAATTTTTGTAACTTGTTTTCCCTTTTTTATCTTGCTCTTGGAATTTGAAACACATAGATGAATTATAATGAGATTGGTTTATTTTCTAAGCTTGATGTTAAACAAGTTATCACATTGTCTATGGATCTATGAATGGAGGCTTCAATATATGTTTTGAGTTGGTATTAAACCAGGAATTTGTAACATGATTTATGAAGGTTGATGTCTTCTTTATTTGCAAGCCCATAACTATGGATATGTTGGCATCTTTGGTTAGAAAGCATGTCAGCCCTAATGTTAAGACTGCAATCTTAGACTTATTTTTCTTTCAAAACAAATTTACTGCTAAGGTATGTATGTAATTTGATATATAATTTTTTTAATGTTCTTTGCGCATATATATCTATAGTTGGGGTTTCTATTTTAATTATATGATGTTTAGCTCGATAAAGTTAAGATGTGAGACTATGAATCTTTGGTGAATTCTATGTTGCTCGAACACTATTGATGAGAAAAATGCTTCAAACTAGTGGTTTATGTTACCGAAATATTATTTTTGTGGGTTAGAAGTTTTGATATTTTAATTTAGCCTACTTTTTTATGTTGTCGACTTTATTTTTGATGTTCCATCGATTTATGTGTAGGACCCGTTTGTCAAAATGTCTAAATGACCGTTTGGTTCTTTTCTAATTTTTTTCTTTTGTAACAGGTGCTTCCCTTGGTGCTCTCTGGTGCGTTCGCTTGAAGGTAATTTCGACAACTCTTCTCATCTTATCTGTAACTTTTTATTATTAATAAATATTTTCACCGAGCTTGACGGGCTCTTCTTTTCTCTCTTTTGAACGTACGTGGTGAAATGTATTAAGATGTAGACATTGAAAATGTGTACTTAAAGTGTTGTGGATGCAATAACAATGATTATGTGATGTGATTGTTTGTTTTATGTGACGCCCACTCCTAGACTTGGCCCTAGGAGCGGTCACGCATCGGATTTACTCATGAACACAAGGTACAACAGAGATAACTAAAGCAGCGGAAATAAAAATTTTTATTCATATGCCAAGTATTACATAGTAAGAGAGACAAATACAAAAGAGAAATAAACATCTCCACGCCAGTTTTCAAAAATGTCTTCTCTTGATAGCTTGACATTGTCTTGATAGTATATGCCACCTAGTTCCTGCTCACATCTCAGCCTTCCCTTTTCGATCCGAAGGTCCAGCCTCATCTGACATACATAACTTAACAAGTCAGCTTACGCTGGTGAGTTCTACGTTTTGGGAAAACTTTACCTTTCGAAGGCACTTAGGTTTGTCAAACACATTTCTGCAATTAGACAATCAAACACAAAGCATATAGCACATATATTCACATATTCTAACCTCGTGTATAGACTAACATTCTGTTGCTTTGTCATCCTTGTCTCATATTAAATGCTATCTTAGGGAAATAGTGTTTCTATTTGCTTTACGAACACATCGTGTAGCAATGGTCCCTTTAGTTTTGACACTATATAGCTTTGACGCTATCTGGCTTTGACGCCGCTTAGCTTTGACGCTTTCTGGCTTTGACGCCGCTTGGTTTTGACACCATTGGGACAACACTATTTAACTTCTTGTTTCAGAAGCCCCTTACTCACCAATCTTTTCTCGATTACCAACCTTAATCTATTCTACTAGAAACACCGAAATGGCAATCTATCTTTCCTCTAATCATCACCATACAATCAATACATATAACATGCAATTATAACAATTGAAAGTATTTTCACAGAACGTTATGTATATCAGCCCAAAATGGTTTAAAGCATTTAAACAATTTAAAAGAGGGCTCATAGAACTCACCTTAGGTTGCGAAGTAGTTTCTTGCCTTATTCCTTCGTGAAACTAACTTGCTTTAACGTGATGTCCCTAGCAAGACATCCTAGAGGTTACAAGCGGTCATTAAGGCTAACCCCATTATCCTAAACCCAATCTCTTGTTGGTTTAACATCCATTTGTCTAAATAACCGTTTTGCCCCTTATGAGAAAAAGTATTCTTTTAGTGATACTTATGAAGAGGTGCATTCCTATAAGTAAATGCTCACTTCGGGATCGCCCAGTGAAGCGTATGCCATGTCCCAGTTGGGATTTATGCGACAACGCCACTATGCCAGAAACCCCAGTGTACAGGCGCCACCCTTCCAGTCCGCACCAACTTCTAGATATCCGAGTAACTCGGTACATTCAATACTTTATCAAAACCCATGTTTTAACTTATATATACTTAGTACATATATATAATTATGTTCTTTTGTTGAATATTATTACCCTTGCCCAAGTCTTTATGCCCTTGATGAGTGATTCTCATGACCGACCGTATAGGCGTTATCACGACCAGGAGGCGGGATTACTATGAGATATCACCCATATTTGTGTTTTAGTTTGGTGATGATCATGACCGACCGTATAGGCGTTATCATGACCAGGAGTCGGAATTACTATGATCAAAACACCAATGTTTATGTTCTTGTTTTTGGTTTACTTGTTCTTGATAAACCAACATGGTGAAACCATACCAACCCTTCTTTAAACATGAAATTAACTTAAGGATTTCTTAAAACATGTTATTCTAAGGCTTCATACCAAATTTCAACCCATGATTCCCACTAGAACTCCCAATCTTAACAAAACATGTTCAAGAACCTTAATCTTGCATTATTCTTAAAAGGCATATCTAAGTGTTATGAATCATGCAACTAATTGAAGGATTATGTTAAACATACCTTAATTTGATCTATTCCAGAAGATGGGCTCCTAACTCCCTTTGAATCTTCAAAAAATGCAAGCTAGAGTGTTCTTGGTGTTCTTGAGGTTTCTTAGAGGTTTTAGGTTGATTTTAGGTGAATTAGCAAGGAAAAATGGATGGATCCATGGTCTATTTATAGCCAAGAGTGTCTCACATGCTTCTTACAAGTGTCCTAGTGACTAAGCATGAGAATTGACACCTAGCATGGTGACTAATCATTCATATAACATATAAACATATATATTTTTTTTTAAAATAATCTAACCCGATTTACCTTATGCATAGTTTATTGTTATAACTTTAAATACGCATTTCTTAACATTTTAACATGTTAATCGCATAAACACATATACGACACATATTTTCACATAAAAATATATAAAAACATATATATTTATTACCTTTAGATTTTGGGGTGTTACAACTCTCCCCTCCTTAAACAAGGTTTCGTCCTCGAAACCTGTTCAGGCTTCAAACAACTCATGATGAGATTTTCGCATCTCGTCCTCTCTTTCCCATGTAGACTCAGAACCCTTCTTGTGCATCCATTGCACCCTAATCATTGGAATGGTCTTATTCCTAAGCCTTTTCTCATATCGATCTATAATTGCAACGGGCCTTTCTACAAGTGATAATGTGTCATCGATTTCAATCTCATCTAAGGGTATTATTTGCGACTCATCCACCACACACTTCCTCAAATGTGATACATGGAATGTTGGGTGAATTCCAGACATTTCCTCAGGTAGATCTAGTCGATAAGCAACTTCTCCTACACGTTCTGAAATTTGAAAAGGTCCTACGAACCTCGGGCCTAACTTACCCCTCTTGCGAAAGCGAATAATATTCTTCCAAGGGGATACTTTTAATAACACGAAGTCTCCTACTTGGAACTCTATCGGCCTCCTTCTCTTATCTGCATAAGACTTTTGTCGATCCTGAGCAGCCTTTAGTCGTGCCTTGATTGCATCAAGGTTTCGAGCCATATTTTGAACCTCATCTTTGCTTCCTAGTTCTCGTTGTCCTACTTCACCCCAACACACTGGAGTTCTACACCTCCTACCATACAACATTTCGAAAGGTGGCATACCTATGCTAGCATGATAACTGTTGTTGTATGAGAACTCCGCCAGGTGTAGGTGACTATCCCAACTTCCTCCAAAGTCAATAATGCAGGCACGCAACATATCTTCCAGAGTTTGAATCGTTCTCTCACTCTGTCCATCCGTCTGAGGATGACATGCTGTGCTAATATGCAATCTTGACCCCATTTGTTCCTGGAACTTCTTCCAAAACCGCGAGGTGAACCGCGTATCCCTATCAGAAACAATAGTTACCGGCACTCCGTGTTGAGCAATAATCTCCTTTGTGAACAACGTAGCTAACTCTTTTGAAGAATGTGTTTCTTTGATAGGTAAGAAACGAGCACTCTTTGTTAGCCTGTCCACTATCACCCAGATGGTGTCATAACCTTTAGCTGTTTTGGGTAGCTTGGTTATGAAGTCCATCGTGATATGTTCCCACTTCCATTCGGGAATCTTCAAAGGTTGAAGCTTTCCATAAGGCTTTTGATGCTCAGCTTTAACCTTTGCGCAAGTCAAACACCTATTCACATATTGCATGACATTAAACTTCATACCCGGCCACCAATAGTCTCGTTTTAAGTCTTGGTACATCTTGGTCGCACCAGGATGAATTGAATAGCGTGACTTATGAGCTTCATCTAAGATCTTACCGCGAATCTCACCTAAAAGCGGTACCCACATTCGACCGTACCTAGTCTTAACTCCAAACTCGTTTTCTACTAAGCTTCCAACTTGTCCTACCATCCTTTCCTTCTTGACTTTCTCATCCTTCAACGCCTCGTACTGATCTCTTCGAAGTTGGACCAGAAAATCAGGAGTAACGACTAACTTATATGACTTCACCCTGATTGGAGAATAATCCTCCTTTCTACTCAAAGCATCGGCCACTACGTTGGCCTTACCTGGGTGATACATAATGTCACAGTCGTAATCCTTGATCAACTCTAACCATCTACGCTGCCTCATATTAAGATCCTTTTGCTCGAAGAAGTACCTTAAACTCTTATGATCAGTGTAGATGGTACACTTTACCCCATACAAATAATGCCTCCATATCTTGAGTGCAAACACAACGGCCGCCAATTCTAAGTCGTGAGTTGGATAGTTTGTCTCATGAGGTTTTAGTTGCCTTGATGCGTATGCAATGACCTTGCCCCGCTGCATCAAAACACAACCTAAGCCTTGATAAGAAGCATCAGAGTACACTACTGAATCATCAGACCCATCCGGTAAGGATAACACCGGTGCCTGAGTCAATCTGGCTTTTAACTCCTCAAACGCACTCTGCTGACTAGGTCCCCATAAGAACTTAGTGTCCTTCTTGGTTAGCTTAGTCAGTGGCATTGCAATCCTCGAAAAATCTTGAATAAATCTACGATAATAGCCGGCAAGTCCTAAGAAACTACGAATCTCTGAAGGCGTCTTAGGTGGCTTCCAACTCATTATCGTCTCAATCTTTGCTGGATCTACAAGGATGCCATCCGCGTTTATCACATGACCCAGGAACTGGACTTCCTTAAGCCAAAACGCACATTTTGAAAACTTGGCATATAGTTTTTCCTTCCTTAAGGTCTCTAGAACCTCTTTTAAATGCATCGCGTGATCCTGCTCATTCCTGGAATAAATTAAAATGTCATCTATGAACACAATTACGAATCGGTCCAACATAGGTCGACACACTCTATTCATGAGATCCATGAAAGCTGCAGGGGCATTGGTCAACCCAAATGACATTACCAGAAATTCATAATGACCATAACGCGTGCGAAAAGCTGTCTTCTCGATATCTTCATCCCTAATCTTAAGCTGATGATACCCTGACCTCAGATCTATCTTAGAGAACCAACTCGCTCCTTGTAGCTGGTCGAATAAATCGTCGATCCTAGGCAAAGGATATTTATTCTTAATGGTTAGCTTATTTAGATCCCTATAGTCGATGCACATTCTCATGCTTCCATCCTTCTTTTTGACAAAAAGAACTGGAGCACCCCAAGGTGAGATGCTTGGCCTTATAAACCCTTTGTCAAGCAAGTCTTCCAATTGTGACATCAACTCTTTCATCTCTGATGGAGCTAACCTATAAGGTGACTTTGCTACGGGTTGGGCTCCTGGCACTAAGTCGATCCTAAACTTTATCTCTCGATCGGGAGGAATGCCGGGTAGTTCTTCTGGAAACACGTCTGGAAATTGGCATACTACCGGCACATCTTTTAGCTCCTTAGTCTTCACCCTCGAATCGATAGCATAAGCAAGGTACGCCTTGCATCCTCGTCTTATGAACTTTTGCGCCTTGATCATTGAAATGATCTCTACTGCTGAGCTATCACGATCCCCATAAATGGATATGATTTGCCCAGTTGGCGTTCGAAGTTGAACCTTCTTTTGGTTACAGATAATTTGTGCATCGTTCTCTGCAAGCCAATCCATTCCTAACACAACATCGAAACCTCCTAATGCCATAGGGAATAACTTAATAGGTAGTTTGTACCCTTCTAACTCTATTAGGCAGTTATCTACTACCTCGGTAATCCTAATGCTTTTCCCTGAGGCAATCTCGACCTCGAATGGTCTATTAGCCTTAACAGTTGGTCGATCAAATAGCTCACAGAATTCATGCGAAACAAAACTCCTACTAGCACCAGAATCAAATAACACAGAAGCAGGCACATTATTAACGAGAAACGTACCTGAAACTACATCGGGTGTTATCTTGGCTTCGGTGGTAGTCAGGGTATAAGCTCTACCCTTCGCCTTTGGAGCCTCTTTCGCCTTTGGTGGTTCTGAATTCTATAACCAACTTGGGGCAGTTTGTCCTGATATGATCGGGGCTTCCACACTCGAAACACTTCCTTGGATCAGGACAACGATTGGCAAAGTGACCTTCCTTCCCACACTTATAGCAGCCAGTTGTCACTGTCCTACACTCTCCATAGTGATTCTTATTACACTTGTTACACAAGGGCTTGCTGCCCTTTGATCCATTCTTTTGCTTTTTACGGTGACCCCCGTCATTCTTCTTCGAACCTTCAGCCGTCTCCATCCACTTTCTCTTAGACTCCTCTGGTCTACCTCCTACTCCGTACATCTCACTATAAAGATTGGAGCTTAGATTCACCGTTGCCTTGAACGTTCTAGGCTCAATAGCCTTAATGAATTCCCTAACTCGGCCAGGGAGGCCTTGGACATATCGTTTCACCCTTTGAGCTTCAGGAGTGACTAACGCAGGCAACAATCTTGCCATAGCATTGAACTTGGACGTATATTCCCGATGCGTCATGTTTCCAGCTTCGAGCAACAAAAAGTCCTTCTCCAGCTGATCCAGCTCTCCCCTAGGGCAGAAATCTTCGAGAACTAACTTTTTCAAGTCGTCCCACTTCATTGCAGCGATAGCTGCACTCCCTTCAGTCTGCTTAACCATTCCCCACCAGTGCAATGCTTCAGATACAAACGAGTGAGCGGCGTACTTCACTGCTTGATCTTCTCTGCACTCACTGATCTCAATAACTGCTTCCATCTCATGAATCCATTCGAAGGTAGCTATTGCGTCCTTCTTGCCATCATACAAAGGGGGTTTACAACCACTGAATGTCTTGAAAGAACATCCTCTACCTCCTTGTCCTTCCTCCATATCCTCTGGGTCATTCCTATTCCCGTTGTTATTTCCTCCACCTCCCGTCCCGTTAGTTCCACCAACGCCTCTTTGGACTTGGGCTATTGCTTGCGCGATAATAGCCGCTACTTGTTCGCTAGTGAACGTATTAGCTTCGACGTTAGCTTCGGGCTCGGGATTTGCTCGCGTGATTCTTCTAACTATTCTACCGTCGTTGTCATTTCCACGACTTCCTCTAGCCATTTCCTACATTAAGATGAGTGACATTTTAGGATTTATGTGACGTAGAGTTTCCAAGTTTTGAATACATGATAAACAGATAAGCGCAGACGTCAATACGTTTATTTATATATAATGTCTTCAAAACTTATCTACATCTATTCACATGCGTCCTTTGTGTCCACATCCTGGCATCAAATAAACTATCTCGCATTTGGCCATATAATAACCAGTGCTTAAGATATACTTATATAGTTAATACCAAATTTGCAGTAGCTAATTGCAATTGGGTATTTTCCATACTCATATATCCTAAGTCCCCGTCCATTATATTCCTAATGCATGTTCTACCTATGGGCATAACTATCAATACCGGCATTTGTCTCATCTTACTTGGCTTCCCAGAGTCCTAGTTTAAGTCTAGACACTGCAATAGTATCTAAATCTCTTAAACCAAGGCTCTGATACCAACTTGTGACGCCCACTCCTAGACTTGGCCCTAGGAGCGGTCACGCATCGGATTTACTCATGAACACAAGGTACAACAGAGATAACTAAAGCAGCGGAAATAAAAACTTTTATTCATATGCCAAGTATTACATAGTAAGAGAGACAAATACAAAAGAGAAATAAACATCTCCACGCCAGTTTTCAAAAATGTCTTCTCTTGATAGCTTGACATTGTCTTGATAGTATATGCCACCTAGTTCCTGCTCACATCTCAGCCTTCCCTTTTCGATCCGAAGGTCCAGCCTCATCTGACATACATAACTTAACAAGTCAGCTTACGCTGGTGAGTTCTACGTTTTGGGAAAACTTTACCTTTCGAAGGCACTTAGGTTTGTCAAACACATTTCTGCAATTAGACAATCAAACACAAAGCATATAGCACATATATTCACATATTCTAACCTCGTGTATAGACTAACCTTCTGTTGCTTTGTCATCCTTGTCTCATATTAAATGCTATCTTAGGGAAATAGTGTTTCTATTTGCTTTACGAACACATCGTGTAGCAATGGTCCCTTTAGTTTTGACACTATATAGCTTTGACGCTATCTGGCTTTGACGCCGCTTAGCTTTGACGCTTTCTGGCTTTGACGCCGCTTGGTTTTGACACCATTGGGACAACACTATTTAACTTCTTGTTTCAGAAGCCCCTTACTCACCAATCTTTTCTCGATTACCAACCTTAATCTATTCTACTAGAAACACCGAAATGGCAATCTATCTTTCCTCTAATCATCACCATACAATCAATACATATAACATGCAATTATAACAATTGAAAGTATTTTCACAGAACGTTATGTATATCAGCCCAAAATGGTTTAAAGCATTTAAACAATTTAAAAGAGGGCTCATAGAACTCACCTTAGGTTGCGAAGTAGTTTCTTGCCTTATTCCTTCGTGAAACTAACTTGCTTTAACGTGATGTCCCTAGCAAGACATCCTAGAGGTTACAAGCGGTCATTAAGGCTAACCCCATTATCCTAAACCCAATCTCTTGTTGGTTTAACATCCATTTGTCTAAATAACCGTTTTGCCCCTTATGAGAAAAAGTATTCTTTTAGTGATACTTATGAAGAGGTGCATTCCTATAAGTAAACGCTCACTTCGGGATCGCCCAGTGAAGCGTATGCCATGTCCCAGTTGGGATTTATGCGACAACGCCACTATGCCAGAAACCCCAGTGTACAGGCGCCACCCTTCCAGTCCGCACCAACTTCTAGATATCCGAGTAACTCGGTACATTCAATACTTTATCAAAACCCATGTTTTAACTTATATATACTTAGTACATATATATAATTATGTTCTTTTGTTGAATATTATTACCCTTGCCCAAGTCTTTATGCCCTTGATGAGTGATTCTCATGACCGACCGTATAGGCGTTATCACGACCAGGAGGCGGGATTACTATGAGATATCACCCATATTTGTGTTTTAGTTTGGTGATGATCATGACCGACCGTATAGGCGTTATCACGACCAGGAGGCGGAATTACTATGATCAAAACACCAATGTTTATGTTCTTGTTTTTGGTTTACTTGTTCTTGATAAACCAACATGGTGAAACCATACCAACCCTTCTTTAAACATGAAATTAACTTAAGGATTTCTTAAAACATGTTATTCTAAGGCTTCATACCAAATTTCAACCCATGATTCCCACTAGAACTCCCAATCTCAACAAAACATGTTCAAGAACCTTAATCTTGCATTATTCTTAAAAGGCATATCTAAGTGTTATGAATCATGCAACTAATTGAAGGATTATGTTAAACATACCTTAATTTGATCTATTCCAGAAGATGGGCTCCTAACTCCCTTTGAATCTTCAAAAATGCAAGCTAGAGTGTTCTTGGTGTTCTTGAGGTTTCTTAGAGGTTTTAGGTTGATTTTAGGTGAATTAGCAAGGAAAAATGGATGGATCCATGGTCTATTTATAGCCAAGAGTGTCTCACATGCTTCTTACAAGTGTCCTAGTGACTAAGCATGAGAATTGACACCTAGCATGGTGACTAATCATGAGAATTGACACCTAGCATGGTGACTAATCATTCATATAACATATAAACATATATTATTATTTTTTTTTAAATAATCTAACCCGATTTACCTTATGCATAGTTTATTGTTATAACTTTAAATACGCATTTCTTAACATTTTAACATGTTAATCACATAAACACATATACGACACATATTTTCACATAAAAATATATAAAAACATATATATTTATTACCTTTAGATTTTGGGGTGTTACAACTCTCCCCTCCTTAAACAAGGTTTCGTCCTCGAAACCTGTTCAGGCTTCAAACAACTCAGGATGAGATTTTCGCATCTCGTCCTCTCTTTCCCATGTAGACTCAGAACCCTTCTTGTGCATCCATTGCACCCTAATCATTGGAATGGTCTTATTCCTAAGCCTTTTCTCATATCGATCTATAATTGCAACGGGCCTTTCTACAAGTGATAATGTGTCATCGATTTCAATCTCATCTAAGGGTATTATTTGCGACTCATCCACCACACACTTCCTCAAATGTGATACATGGAATGTTGGGTGAATTCCAGACATTTCCTCAGGTAGATCTAGTCGATAAGCAACTTCTCCTACACGTTCTGAAATTCGAAAAGGTCCTACGAACCTCGGGCCTAACTTACCCCTCTTGCGAAAGCGAATAATATTCTTCCAAGGGGATACTTTTAATAACACGAAGTCTCCTACTTGGAACTCTATCGGCCTCCTTCTCTTATCTGCATAAGACTTTTGTCGATCCTGAGCAGCCTTTAGTCGTGCCTTGATTGCATCAAGGTTTCGAGCCATATTTTGAACCTCATCTTTGCTTCCTAGTTCTCGTTGTCCTACTTCACCCCAACACACTGGAGTTCTACACCTCCTACCATACAACATTTCGAAAGGTGGCATACCTATGCTAGCATGATAACTGTTGTTGTATGAGAACTCCGCCAGGTGTAGGTGACTATCCCAACTTCCTCCAAAGTCAATAATGCAGGCACGCAACATATCTTCCAGAGTTTGAATCGTTCTCTCACTCTGTCCATCCGTCTGAGGATGATATGCTGTGCTAATATGCAATCTTGACCCCATTTGTTCATGGAACTTCTTCCAAAACCGCGAGGTGAACCGCGTATCCCTATCAGAAACAATAGTTACCGGCACTCCGTGTTGAGCAATAATCTCCTTTGTGAACAACGTAGCTAACTCTTCAGAAGAATGTGTTTCTTTTATAGGTAAGAAACGAGCACTCTTTGTTAGCCTGTCCACTATCACCCAGATGGTGTCATAACCTTTAGCTGTTTTGGGTAGCTTGGTTATGAAGTCCATCGTGATATGTTCCCACTTCCATTCGGGAATCTTCAAAGGTTGAAGCTTTCCATAAGGCTTTTGATGCTCAGCTTTAACCTTTGCGCAAGTCAAACACCTATTCACATATTGCATGACATTAAACTTCATACCCGGCCACCAATAGTCTCGTTTTAAGTCTTGGTACATCTTGGTCGCACCAGGATGAATTGAATAGCGTGACTTATGAGCTTCATCTAAGATCTTACCGCGAATCTCACCTAAAAGCGGTACCCACATTCGACCGTACCTAGTCTTAACTCCAAACTCGTTTTCTACTAAGCTTCCAACTTGTCCTACCATCCTTTCCTTCTTGACGTTCTCATCCTTCAACGCCTCGTACTGATCTCTTCGAAGTTGGACCAGAAAATCAGGAGTAACGACTAACTTATATGACTTCACCCTGATTGGAGAATAATCCTCCTTTCTACTCAAAGCATCGGCCACTACGTTGGCCTTACCTGGGTGATACATAATCTCACAGTCGTAATCCTTGATCAACTCTAACCATCTACGCTGCCTCATATTAAGATCCTTTTGCTCGAAGAAGTACCTTAAACTCTTATGATCAGTGTAGATGGTACACTTTACCCCGTACAAATAATGCCTCCATATCTTGAGTGCAAACACAACGGCCGCCAATTCTAAGTCGTGAGTTGGATAGTTTGTCTCATGAGGTTTTAGTTGCCTTGATGCGTATGCAATGACCTTGCCCCGCTGCATCAAAACACAACCTAAGCCTTGATAAGAAGCATCAGAGTACACTACTAAATCATCAGACCCATCCGGTAAGGATAACACCGGTGCCTGAGTCAATCTGGCTTTTAACTCCTCAAACGCACTCTGCTGACTAGGTCCCCATAAGAACTTAGTGTCCTTCTTGGTTAGCTTAGTCAGTGGCGTTGCAATCCTCGAAAAATCTTGAATAAATCTACGATAATAGCCGGCAAGTCCTAAGAAACTACGAATCTCTGAAGGCGTCTTAGGTGGCTTCCAACTCATTATCGTCTCAATCTTTGCTGGATCTACAAGGATGCCATCCGCGTTTATCACATGACCCAGGAACTGGACTTCCTTAAGCCAAAACGCACATTTTGAAAACTTGGCATATAGTTTTTCCTTCCTTAAGGTCTCTAGAACCTCTTTTAAATGCATCGCGTGATCCTGCTCATTCCTGGAATAAATTAAAATGTCATCTATGAACACAATTACGAATCGGTCCAACATAGGTCGACACACTCTATTCATGAGATCCATGAAAGCTGCAGGGGCATTGGTCAACCCAAATGACATTACCAGAAATTCATAATGACCATAACGCGTGCGAAAAGCTGTCTTCTCGATATCTTCATCCCTAATCTTAAGCTGATGATACCCTGACCTCAGATCTATCTTAGAGAACCAACTCGCTCCTTGTAGCTGGTCGAATAAATCGTCAATCCTAGGCAAAGGATATTTATTCTTAATGGTTAGCTTATTTAGATCCCTATAGTCGATGCACATTCTCATGCTTCCATCCTTCTTTTTGACAAAAAGAACTGGAGCACCCCAAGGTGAGATGCTTGGCCTTATAAACCCTTTGTCAAGCAAGTCTTCCAATTGTGACATCAACTCTTTCATCTCTGATGGAGCTAACCTATAAGGTGACTTTGCTACGGGTTGGGCTCCTGGCACTAAGTCGATCCTAAACTTTATCTCTCGATCGGGAGGAATGCCGGGTAGTTCTTCTGGAAACACGTCTGGAAATTGGCATACTACCGGCACATCTTTTAGCTCCTTAGTCTTCACCCTCGAATCGATAGCATAAGCAAGGTACGCCTTGCATCCTCGTCTTATGAACTTCTGCGCCTTGATCATTGAAATGATCTCTACTGCTGAGCTATCACGATCCCCATAAATGGACATGATTTGCCCAGTTGGCGTTCGAAGTTGAACCTTCTTTTGGTTACAGATAATTTGTGCATCGTTCTCTGCAAGCCAATCCATTCCTAACACAACATCGAAACCTCCTAATGCCATAGGGAATAACTTAATAGGTGGTTTGTACCCTTCTAACTCTATTAGGCAGTTATCTACTACCTCGGTAATCCTAATGCTTTTCCCTGAGGCAATCTCGACCTTGAATGGTCTATTAGCCTTAACAGTTGGTCGATCAAATAGCTCACAGAATTCATGCGAAACAAAACTCCTACTAGCACCAGAATCAAATAACACAGAAGCAGGCACATTATTAACGAGAAACGTACCTGAAACTACATCGGGTGTTATCTTGGCTTCGGTGGTAGTCAGGGTATAAGCTCTACCCTTCGCCTTTGGAGCCTCTTTCGCCTTTGGTGGTTCTGAATTCTTAACCAACTTGGGGCAGTTTGTCCTGATATGATCGGGGCTTCCACACTCGAAACACTTCCTTGGATCAGGACAACGATTGGCAAAGTGACCTTCCTTCCCACACTTATAGCAGCCAGTTGTCACTGTCCTACACTCTCCATAGTGATTCTTATTACACTTGTTACACAAGGGCTTGCTGCCCTTTGATCCATTCTTTTGCTTTTTACGGTGACCCCCGTCATTCTTCTTCGAACCTTCAGCCGTCTCTATCCACTTTCTCTTAGACTCCTCTGGTCTACCTCCTACTCCGTACATCTCACTATAAAGATTGGAGCTTAGATTCACCATTGCCTTGAACGTTCTAGGCTCAATAGCCTTAATGAATTCCCTAACTCGGCCAGGGAGGCCTTGGACATATCGTTTCACCCTTTGAGCTTCAGGAGTGACTAACGCAGGCAACAATCTTGCCATAGCATTGAACTTGGACGTATATTCCCGATGCGTCATGTTTCCAGCTTCGAGCAACAAAAAGTCCTTCTCCAGCTGATCCAGCTCTCCCCTAGGGCAGAAATCTTCGAGAACTAACTTTTTCAAGTCGTCCCACTTCATTGCAGCGATAGCTGCACTCCCTTCAGTCTGCTTAACCATTCCCCACCAGTGCAATGCTTCAGATACAAACGAGTGAGCGGCGTACTTCACTGCTTGATCTTCTCTGCACTCACTGATCTCAATAACTGCTTCCATCTCATGAATCCATTCGAAGGTAGCTATTGCGTCCTTCTTGCCATCATACAAAGGGGGTTTACAACCACTGAATGTCTTGAAAGAACATCCTCTACCTCCTTGTCCTTCCTCCATATCCTCTGGGTCATTCCTATTCCCGTTGTTATTTCCTCCACCTCCCGTCCTGTTAGTTCCACCAACGCCTCTTTGGACTTGGGCTATTGCTTGCGCGATAATAGCCGCTACTTGTTCGCTAGTGAACGTATTAGCTTTGACGTTAGCTTCGGGCTCGGGATTTGCTCGCGTGATTCTTCTAACTATTCTACCGTCGTTGTCATTTCCACGACTTCCTCTAACCATTTCCTACATTAAGATGAGTGACATTTTAGGATTTATGTGACGTAGAGTTTCCAAGTTTTGAATACATGATAAACAGATAAGCGCAGACGTCAATACGTTTATTTATATATAATGTCTTCAAAACTTATCTACATCTATTCACATGCGTCCTTTGTGTCCACATCCTGGCATCAAATAAACTATCTCGCATTTGGCCATATAATAACCAGTGCTTAAGATATACTTATATAGTTAATACCAAATTTGCAGTAGCTAATTGCAATTGGGTATTTTCCATACTCATATATCCTAAGTCCCGTCCATTATATTCCTAATGCATGTTCTACCTATGGGCATAACTATCAATACCGGCATTTGTCTCATCTTACTTGGCTTCCCAGAGTCCTAGTTTAAGTCTAGACACTGCAATAGTATCTAAATCTCTTAAACCAAGGCTCTGATACCAACTTGTGACGCCCACTCCTAGACTTGGCCCTAGGAGCGGTCACGCATCGGATTTACTCATGAACACAAGGTACAATAGAGATAACTAAAGCAGCGGAAATAAAAATTTTTATTCATATGCCAAGTATTACATAGTAAGAGAGACAAATACAAAAGAGAAATAAACATCTCCACACCAGTTTTCAAAATTGTCTTCTCTTGATAGCTTGACATTGTCTTGATAGTATATGCCACCTAGTTCCTGCTCACATCTCAGCCTTCCCTTTTCGATCCGAAGGTCCAGCCTCATCTGACATACATAACTTAACAAGTCAGCTTACGCTGGTGAGTTCTACGTTTTGGGAAAACTTTACCTTTCGAAGGCACTTAGGTTTGTCAAACACATTTCTGCAATTAGACAATCAAACACAAAGCATATAGCACATATATTCACATAACTAGGCCGAATACGTCCACGACCTTTGGTTGATCACCGAACCGTCCATATGTGTTATGTGTTCATCAATGATTGTCTTTATGTGCAATATGATTTAAATACATGACTTATTATTGTGAATAGCATGATTAATTGTAAATACTTGATTATGTGAAAATTGCCTAATTTTGGTAGTCAGCGAAACTACCGAGCGAAACTACAGATTCGCCCGGTAGCAGGCTAGACTGATCAGTGTGCCCGAGAACAGAGCCAGTTTCGCCAGCCAGCGAAACTGCCAGCGAAACTAGCCTCTGATATAAATAAACTTAATAAACCCTAGTAGCCTCATTTGCTCAAACCACACACCAACACACACACACTCTTTTCTCCTGGAGATTCTGGTCAGTCGAGGTTCACACCAAGTTGTCGAGATCTCAGCCTCAAACCATCATCTACCAAGCTAGGAGATCGAACCGTGAGTCTCAAAAACCTCCATTATGTGTTTTATATGTGTTTTTCTTAAAAAGCATGACCAAACCTTCATGATATTGCTTGATCTTCTGTATATATGCTTTAGGATGCTAGATCTGTAATAAAGTTGATAACTTTACGTGTGAAATCCATCCATATTAGAGAATTGTGCAAATTAGTTCATTTTAGGGTTTTGAACCCATTTTAGAGATTTGATGATCAAAATGCATGTTAAACTCGTTAAAGCTGCTTGATTTATGTTGGTAAATGCCTAGGGATGCTAGATAATGAATTGCATGTATGATCAGAAGCTGTTAGGTTGATTTTTAGGCAAATCCGTATGTTTTTCGCGACCAGCGAAACTGTTGTTCTCTGGGCGAAACTAAGTAGCGAAATTACATCTCCTTCCAGCGACACTGACCAGCGAAACTATAGTGTCGCCGGGTAACCTGACCAGACCAGCTCGAGCGAAACTATCGAGCGAAATACCTGAACGAAAGTTCAAACCAGTTTCCCTGCGAAACTAGGCTAGCGAAACTGCGTCAGCAGTTTCGGGCGAAACTAGCCTAGCGAAACTGTGTTACCGGGCATTGCCTAGCGAAAGTGCTGCCCGTGCACCTAGCGAAACTGCCTAGCGAAACTATGCTAGCGAAACTAAGACCTGACCTAAAAACCAAACTTGTGAAATTTGCTTAAGTGTTATGCCATGACTTACATGATTATGCCATGATGAAATATGTTTGATATCTGATTTATATAAACCCTTGCTTATGACCAACCATTGGTGTCGTGTGTTGGTATGTCGAGTCATAGTTGCAACGTGCTATGTTATGGGCCATAGTGACGTTAAGTAAAGATTAGACACGAAACTAATACTTAAGACCTAAACGTGTTCTAGGTCTTCGTTAAACAACAAAATTTGGATTTACTTGAAGTGTAGCAGTGCAACCAAAGGTGAGTGTCACTAACCCGCTTACCGTGAGTCCGATGGGCCACACAAAATAACTTAACGAAAAACAATGCTGACAAACTCGAGAGTGCTAGGCACCTCACTGATAAACTTGAGAACACGGGATGCTCGGCACCCACTTGATGAACTGAAGTGTTTTATGGGAACACTTGTGAATTCTGATCAAACTGCTTTTGAAACAAAACTGAAAACATTTTAATATGGCTAGTGTAGGTTAAAGTCTAAACCATATGATATCACATGTTTTCTAAGGATGCCTTATAACTTAAAAGTCCTCAACTTAATTGTGCCATTAATTTGTGAAAGCGAGGGGATGTTGGGTAGATCTACTGGAGTTTGACAAACTCCGCCCCGTGGCACGGGGAGTGCACGGAGGAACAATATCAGCCTATTTGACCGTGGTCCCGAGAGGACACGGGGGAGGCAGAAAACGCGATGACTTGGTCCGCACCGTACGGGATGGCTCGGCCCCCACAAAATAAGTCAGCTTTGGTACAAACTTCCTTAGAGCATGGAACAACGGATTAGCTACCCGCGATATCGGTTGAGTCCTTTAACTTTACGGAACTAGTACATACCCGATGACGTGGTCACGGACAAAACATTTATAAACTGAGAACTAATTACGAGCATTGCTTTTCACAAATAATTATGTTGTAAGTATACTTGACACGAATTATGATTACGAGACCGGGCCAATGCATGACAAGCCCACTGTGAACTCACCAACCGTTAGGTTGACACTTGCGTGGTTTAAACTTTTGCAGATCGCTAGGAGTATCCGGAGCGGGTTGGCATGGCACGTGAAGACCTTCATTTGAATTAAACTATTTTGGGGAATTTAAAACAATATTTATGTAAAGCACGTGGTTAGTGCTAAAGACAATTAATTTTCCGCTGCGTATGTAATTGAAGACTTTGATTTTATAATTTGTGTTTGAACTAACCCTGATTCGTTTAGTATTTGTAACTATGGTTGTGGATCCTGGTCTAGTCGCGCCCCTTAACGGTATAAACTCCGTTAGTGGTATTTTGGGGGTGTGACAGATTGGTATCAGAGCCATAAGTTGCAGAGAACTGGAATCATTTTTGAAAACGATTTGGAAACTGCAACTTGAAAACCTTGGTTACAAAACGAACAAACAAATTCCCAAAGATAAAATTTTTACGTGCCAACCTGGGATACTCGCTCTGCTGTGTAAGTAAAAGCTTAGTACGTACATATATATGTATATATATATATATAAGTATATATATAGACCGTGTCTAAGTAGTCTAACGGAAAGACCTTAGGAAATTTTCACACACGAATACGAAACGCGAACTTGAATACGCACACTACTCTGGGGAAAGCGACAACGAAACAATGCTACACGCTACGTCCTGATTTCTACTACGACGACTACGCCGACGGTGACTTTATGGGAAGCCGACCTTCGACGATAGCATTTACGACGTTCTCCGACGACGCCTCGATTTTGCACAAAATTTTCTGGACTAATAGTGGGATAACGGGAACTGGCTAATATACATATTATGGGATATGTATAAAATATAACTGTGACTGAACACTGGCTATTTTAAACTGTTCAGCAAGATGTCTGGAAGAGGAAACGGAAGAGGTGGCATAAACATGACGCCTGCACAGCTGCAAGCAATGATTGCTGAACATGTGCAAGCCGCGGTGGCAGCTGTCCAAGCTGCATATGCCGCACAGGGTAACTATTATGCCGGTTAAGGCACCAAGCAATTATATCATGACCTGTTAAATTTTGAAATCCGAACTATTTATGCATCAGGAAACCAACACCACTGCACGTACAAGTCTTTCATGGACTGCAAGCCGATGACGTTTTCCGGCGAAGAAGGAGCTGTAGGACTCCTCCGATGGATTGAGAAGTCCGAGAAGGTCTTCTCCATGTGTAACTGTCCAGCTGAAAGCAAAGTGAAGTTCGCTACTGGTACTTTTGAAGGAGCCGCCCTCTCTTGGTGGAACTCTGAGATTCAGATGATTGGGCTAGACGCGGCCAACAACATGCAATGGGCAGCATTTAAGGACCTGATTATGGAGGAATACTGTCCACGTGATCAAGTCAAGAAGCTTGAGGGTGAATTCCTGAATTTGAAGATGTCTGGGTCTGAAGTCGAACAGTATACTGCACGATATCACGAATATGAGGTTTTGTGCCCCTCAATGGTTGATGCTGAATTCAAACGCGTCGAGCGTTACCTGGAAGGCCTCGCGCCTCAAATCAAGGGACTGGTGACTGCCAGCAACCCCGCCAACGTGCAGCAAGCCATTCGTTTGGCTCACAAGCTCACTGATCAAGAGGTCGAGAAAGGTACTCTGCCTGCGAAAGCCACCGAGAAGACTGCCTTGAGTGGCAAAAGAAAAGCTGAAGATGAAGCTCCGGAGAACTCGATGAATGTTCAAAGTGTGGGTAACAATACTGGGAGGTCTTTCAACTCCAAAGGTCAAAGCAAGAGATCAGGGAACAACAGTAGCAACTACCGCCAGGGTGGCAATGGTCAAGGCAACTACAGGGGTAACCTGCCCTTGTGCAACAGATGTGGGAAGCATCATGCTGGTGTTTGTAGGAAGAATGTGAACTGTGAAAGGTGTGGCAAGGGAGGCCACGAAGCAAAGGACTGTTGGGCAACCTTGCCCGAGCAACAAAACCGCCCCAGAAGGAACAACAACAACAACAACTATGGGAATAATCGGGGTAATGGAAACAACGGTCAGAACCAGAACAACAACAATGGGGGAGCCCGTGGCTGCTTTGAGTGTGGTGCTCAAGGTCACATTAAAAGAGACTGCCCTCAGTTAAGAAGACAAGGCAATGGCAATCAGGGGAATAACGGTGGAAATGGTAACGGTGGAGGAAATGGTAATGGGAATGGCAATGGTAATGGGAATGGCAATGGTAATGGTGGAAACGGGAATGGTGGAAATGGTAGAGGTCGAGCTTTCGTCATGGGCCAGGGTGAAGCTCGCAATGATGCCAACGTGATCAACGGTAAATTTATTTTGAACGGTTTCTTTGCTACTGTTTTATTTGATTCTGGTGCTGAGAAAAGTTTTATTTCCACTAAATTTGCTAGAATAATCAATGCTAAACCGATTGCCCTAGATGCTAAATATGTGGTAGAACTAGCAAATGGTAAACTTCATGATACTACTCAGATAGTTAAGGATTGTAAGCTAGAACTAGCGGGCCATACCCTAGGAATCGACCTTATGCCTTTCCCAATTGGTAGTTTCGACGTTATAGTAGGAATGGATTGGTTATCCGAGAATCGGGCTGAAATCTTATGTAAAGAAAAAGTGGTTCGTATCCCACTCGAAGACGGTAAAGAATTAACGGTTCAAGGTGAAAAAGGTGGAACAGTCACCGGCATTATTTCGTTCCTTAAAGCTCAGAAATGCCTCCGTAAGGGTCACTTCGCGATTCTTGCGAACGTCACTGACACGACACATCCCGAGCGCAAAATTGATGATTACCCGATAGTTCGCGACTTCCAAGATGTATTTCCTGAAGATCTGCCTGGCTTGCCTCCATTTCGACAAGTTGAGTTTGGGATTGATTTAGCTCCAGGTGCCGCTCCGATCGCACGCGCTCCGTATCGTTTGGCTGTAAGCGAACTCAATGAACTCTCCTCTCAATTGCAAGAGCTACTCAACAAGGGGTTTATTCGTCCAAGTTCGTCTCCATGGGGAGCTCCGGTACTGTTTGTCAAGAAGAAGGATGGAACTTTTCGCATGTGCATTGACTACCGAGAGCTTAACAAAGTTACGATCAAGAATCGGTATCCGCTTCCTCGCATCGACGATCTCTTCGACCAATTACAGGGTTCAAGCTACTTTTCAAAGATTGATCTACGGTCTGGATATCACCAACTTCGCGTTCGTGATGAGGATGTACCCAAGACTGCTTTCCGAACTCGGTATGGTCACTACGAGTTCCTGGTTATGCCGTTTGGGCTAACCAATGCACCGGCTGTGTTTATGGATCTGATGAATCGAGTGTGCAAGCCGTACCTCGATAAGTTTGTAATAGTCTTCATCGACGATATTTTGATCTACTCCAAGTCAAAGGAAGAACACGAGGAGCATCTGCGACTTATATTGGAATTGCTCCGCAAGGAACAGCTTTATGCTAAGTTTTCGAAGTGCGACTTCTGGATCCGCGAAGTCCAGTTTCTTGGACACATTGTAAATGAGGAAGGAATCCATGTAGATCCAGCCAAAGTGGAAGCAATAAAGAACTGGTCTACCCCAAGAGCGCCAACAGAGATCCGACAATTTTTAGGGCTTCCCGGATATTATCGAAGGTTTATTAAGGGTTTCTCTCAACTGGCTCAACCCTTAACGGCCTTGACGCACAAAGGAGTGCAATACAGATGGGGTGAGAAGGAAGAGCGCGCGTTCCAAACGCTTAAAGATATGTTATGTTCGGCTCCAATTCTTGCGTTACCCGAAGGAATAGACGACTTTGTGGTTTACTGCGATGCATCGATTCAAGGACTCGGTTGCGTGTTGATGCAACGAGATAAAGTGATTGCCTATGGGTCCAGGCAACTAAAGGATACAGAAAAGAACTATACAACGCACGATTTGGAAATGGGAGCCGTTGTTCATGCACTTAAGATTTGGAGACATTACCTATATGGAACAAAGTGCACGATATTCACCGATCATAAAAGTCTACAGCACATCTTTGATCAGAAAGATCTCAACATGCGGCAAAGAAGGTGGGTTGAATTACTGAACGATTATGATTTGGCAATCAAGTATCATCCTGGAAAAGCCAACGTTGTGGCTGATGCCCTAAGCAGAAAAGAGTACGAAAAGCCTCGTCGGGTACGAGCGCTTCAACTTACGATACATTCAGGATTACCGGATCGGATCCGTGACTGCCAACGAGAAGCTTTGAAAGCCGAAAACTTCACAGCTGAAGCACTGCGTGGTGTAGATGGCCATTCTGAAGTTAAGTCCGATGGACTCACGTATTATAATGACAGAATCTGGGTTCCTTTGTTTGGAAATCTCCGTGAGCTCGTAATGGACGAGGCTCACAAGTCAAGGTACTCGGTGCACCCTGGATCAGATAAAATGTATCAGGACTTGAAAAATCTTTATTGGTGGCCGAATATGAAAGCCGACATTGCTCGATATGTGGCTAAGTGTTTAACCTGCTCAAGAGTCAAGATTGAATACCAAAAGCCTTCTGGTTTACTACAACAACCAAAGATCCCAGAATGGAAATGGGAGGACATCTCCATGGATTTTGTAACGGGATTACCTCATCGATCAAATCAACCAGATGCGATTTGGGTTGTCATCGATCGACTAACCAAATCGGCACATTTCATTCCGATGAAGGAAAGCGATAATATGGATAAACTGACAAAGCTATACATCGACAAAATTGTGAAGCTTCACGGTGTGCCTAAGACTATCATTTCTGATCGAGATCCTCGATTCACCTCCCGATTATGGCAATCAATGCAGGAAGCATTGGGAACCCGATTAGACATGAGTACAGCCTACCACCCACAAACAGATGGTCAGTCGGAGCGAACAATTCAAACCTTGGAAGATATGCTCCGAGCTTGTGTTCTGGACTTTGGAAAAGATTGGGAGACTCACCTTCCACTGGTGGAGTTCTCTTACAACAATAGCTATCATTCAAGCATCCGTGCAGCCCCTTTTGAAGCACTTTATGGCCGGAAATGTAGATCGCCCGTGTGTTGGGCCGAAACGGGTGAGAAGGGACTCACTGGACCGGAAGTTATCCACGATATGACCGAACGGATTATTCAAATCAGACAACGGCTGGCTGCAGCGCGTGATCTACAAAAGAGCTATGCCGACAAACGCCGAAAACCTCTAAAGTTTGAGGTGGGTGACAAAGTATTGCTGAAGGTATCTCCCTGGAAGGGAGTGATACGCTTTGGGAAGCGTGGAAAGTTAAATCCTCGCTACATCGGTCCGTTTGAAATAATTGGGGAAGTAGGCCCGGTGGCCTATCGATTGCAACTCCCTGCTGAACTCGATGGAGTTCACAACGTGTTTCACGTTTCCAATCTAAAGAAATGTCTGGCTGAAAACATCGAAATAATTCCTCTGGAGGAATTGGAAATTGACGAACATCTGAGATTCATTGAGCAACCGGTAGAAATCATGGGACGCGAGGAGAAAGCCCTCAAACGTAGCAAGATTCCGATCGTCAAGGTGCGATGGAACTCAAGACGTGGACCTGAATATACTTGGGAGCGTGAGGATCAGATGAAGAAAAAGTATCCTCACTTGTTTGAGCAAACATCCACAGAAACTCAAGGTATGATTTAATTTTGGGGACCAAAATTCCTTAACGGGAGGAGGATGTGACAACCCTAAAAAATTTTGCTTTCTTTCCCCCAGCGACGATAGCAACGACGACAGCTGATGCTGCGAACGCTACGACACAAGAATAATTTTCGGGACGAAAATTCCAATTTCAGGGGAATGATGTGACACCCGAGAATTTCAAGGTTAACTTCCGTTAGACAAACCCGTTAGTTACGTTATAAGTAGCTAATACATAACTAGGCCGAATACGTCCACGACCTTTGGTTGATCACCGAACCGTCCATATGTGTTATGTGTTCATCAATGATTGTCTTTATGTGCAATATGATTTAAATACATGACTTATTATTGTGAATAGCATGATTAATTGTAAATACTTGATTATGTGAAAATTGCCTAATTTTGGTAGTCAGCGAAACTACCGAGCGAAACTACAGATTCGCCCGGTAGCAGGCTAGACTGATCAGTGTGCCCGAGAACAGAGCCAGTTTCGCCAGCCAGCGAAACTGCCAGCGAAACTAGCCTCTGATATAAATAAACTTAATAAACCCTAGTAGCCTCATTTGCTCAAACCACACACCAACACACACACACTCTTTTCTCCTGGAGATTCTGGTCAGTCGAGGTTCACACCAAGTTGTCGAGATCTCAGCCTCAAACCATCATCTACCAAGCTAGGAGATCGAACCGTGAGTCTCAAAAACCTCCATTATGTGTTTTATATGTGTTTTTCTTAAAAAGCATGACCAAACCTTCATGATATTGCTTGATCTTCTGTATATATGCTTTAGGATGCTAGATCTGTAATAAAGTTGATAACTTTACGTGTGAAATCCATCCATATTAGAGAATTGTGCAAATTAGTTCATTTTAGGGTTTTGAACCCATTTTAGAGATTTGATGATCAAAATGCATGTTAAACTCGTTAAAGCTGCTTGATTTATGTTGGTAAATGCCTAGGGATGCTAGATAATGAATTGCATGTATGATCAGAAGCTGTTAGGTTGATTTTTAGGCAAATCCGTATGTTTTTCGCGACCAGCGAAACTGTTGTTCTCTGGGCGAAACTAAGTAGCGAAATTACATCTCCTTCCAGCGACACTGACCAGCGAAACTATAGTGTCGCCGGGTAACCTGACCAGACCAGCTCGAGCAAAACTATCGAGCGAAATACCTGAACGAAAGTTCAAACCAGTTTCCCTGCGAAACTAGGCTAGCGAAACTGCGTCAGCAGTTTCGGGTGAAACTAGCCTAGCGAAACTGTGTTACCGGGCATTGCCTAGCGAAAGTGCTGCCCGTGCACCTAGCGAAACTGCCTAGCGAAACTATGCTAGCGAAACTAAGACCTGACCTAAAAACCAAACTTGTGAAATTTGCTTAAGTGTTATGCCATGACTTACATGATTATGCCATGATGAAATATGTTTGATATCTGATTTATATAAACCCTTGCTTATGACCAACCATTGGTGTCGTGTGTCGGTATGTCGAGTCATAGTTGCAACGTGCTATGTTATGGGCCATAGTGACGTTAAGTAAAGATTAGACACGAAACTAATACTTAAGACCTAAACGTGTTCTAGGTCTTCGTTAAACAACAAAATTTGGATTTACTTGAAGTGTAGCAGTGCAACCAAAGGTGAGTGTCACTAACCCGCTTACCGTGAGTCCGATGGGCCACACAAAATAACTTAACGAAAAACAATGCTGACAAACTCGAGAGTGCTAGGCACCTCACTGATAAACTTGAGAACACGGGATGCTCGGCACCCACTTGATGAACTGAAGTGTTTTATGGGAACACTTGTGAATTCTGATCAAACTGCTTTTGAAACAAAACTGAAAACATTTTAATATGGCTAGTGTAGGTTAAAGTCTAAACCATATGATATCACATGTTTTCTAAGGATGCCTTATAACTTAAAAGTCCTCAACTTAATTGTGCCATTAATTTGTGAAAGCGAGGGGATGTTGGGTAGATCTACTGGAGTTTGACAAACTCCGCCCCGTGGCACGGGGAGTGCACGGAGGAACAATATCAGCCTATTTGACCGTGGTCCTGAGAGGACACGGGGGAGGCAGAAAACGCGATGACTTGGTCCGCACCGTACGGGATGGCTCGGCCCCCACAAAATAAGTCAGCTTTGGTACAAACTTCCTTAGAGCATGGAACAACGGATTAGCTACCCGCGATATCGGTTGAGTCCTTTAACTTTACGGAACTAGTACATACCCGATGACGTGGTCACGGACAAAACATTTATAAACTGAGAACTAATTACGAGCATTGCTTTTCACAAATAATTATGTTGTAAGTATACTTGACACGAATTATGATTACGAGACCGGGCCAATGCATGACAAGCCCACTGTGAACTCACCAACCGTTAGGTTGACACTTGCGTGGTTTAAACTTTTGCAGATCGCTAGGAGTATCCGGAGCGGGTTGGCATGGCACGTGAAGACCTTCATTTGAATTAAACTATTTTGGGGAATTTAAAACAATATTTATGTAAAGCACGTGGTTAGTGCTAAAGACAATTAATTTTCCGCTGCGTATGTAATTGAAGACTTTGATTTTATAATTTGTGTTTGAACTAACCCTGATTCGTTTAGTATTTGTAACTATGGTTGTGGATCCTGGTCTAGTCGCGCCCCTTAACGGTATAAACTCCGTTAGTGGTATTTTGGGGGTGTGACAGTGAACCCATACCAACCCTTCTTTAAACATGAAATTAACTTAAGGATTTCTTAAAACATGTTATTCTAAGGCTTCATACCAAATTTCAACCCATGATTCCCACTAGAACTCCCAATCTCAACAAAACATGTTCAAGAACCTTAATCTTGCATGATTCTTAAAAGGCATATCTAAGTGTTATGAATCATGCAACTAATTGAAGGATTATGTTAAACATACCTTAATTTGATCTATTCCAGATAATGGGCTCCTAACTCCCTTTGAATCTTCAAAAAATGCAAGCTAGAGTGTTCTTGGTGTTCTTGAGGATTCTTAGAGGTTTTAGGTTGATTTTAGGTGAATTAGCAAGGAAAAATGGATGGATCCATGGTCTTACAAGTGTCCTAGTGACTAAGCATGAGAATTGACACCTAGCATGGTGACTAATCATTCATATAACATATAAACATATATATATATATTTTTTTAAAATAATCTAACCCGATTTACCTTATGCATAGTTTATTGTTATAACTTTAAATACGCATTTCTTAACATTTTAACATGTTAATCACATAAACACATATACGACACATATTTTCACATAAAAATATATAAAAACATATATATTTATTACCTTTAGATTTTGGGGTGTTACATTTTAGTTGGTGTGTTTGGCATAGACATACCCTCTTAAAGTTAGCAAAAAATGAGAAATATTTAGGGGGTGTATAAAAGTTATGAAGTAAAACAGAAAGGGGGATTGAGATGAGAAAGAAACCTGCTAAAGAATGGCAACATCTTGGTTTAATTCTTTATATCCTTGATGAGTGTGGATTGAACCAATCTTTTGATCAGAAATGGTGTCTTGGTAATAAATAACATTTTCGTGGCCATAGTCTATCTCATGGATCTCTGGAGATGCTTTGGATACGCAGATACCCATTTTAAATTTTTATAAACTACCATTTTCAATATACTCTCTTTATATAAAACCAAATGATAGTATCTTCCTGGGATGGGACCTCATAATATATACGCACATGATCACATAATTGAACTGGTAGCAACTGTTCCTGTTTCAGTTGGTGGCTTTGGTGTTACTCATACATGGGTTTCGATTTAACAGAAACTTTTGATATTTGTGCGTCAACGTTCTTCGTTTTCTTTTTGCAGGTTCTATGAATTATTTACAGGGTTTTGAATTATGCGGGTACCCAACTATTGATAGTTTAACTTCGTAGATAATTTTCAGTTTTTTCACTTTGTAGGTAATTTTTAGTTATCTCGGATTAGGTCTTTGATGGGTGTTGATATTAGATTATATATTGAAGGGTATATGCTGCATTGTTGTAGCTGGCATGATTGCCTTGGATCTCCTGTATTGGGTTAATTAATATGGTTGTGGCTCCTCCTAGGTGTGCAGTTAGAGTGGTCGATGGGTTGGGTTTTTTTGGATGCTGGGCTACTTATTGGGAGGGAGTTAATAGGCTGTTGAAAATCATGTGGCTGTTTGAAGATGCCAATTACTCATGGGCCTGATTGTTTTTTCATCATGGTAGTGCTATGGCCTCTAAGGGGATACTTACAGTTGCTTGATTCATCCAGATGTTTTATTTGTAACAAAGTGCTCTTGGCTGCTCTGTAATGCATTGGAGTGGATTGGCTTCCTATCCTATATATGGGATTTAATTTGTTTGTTTGGTTTTGTTTACCTTAGGTTTGTATGTTTTGTCGTTGTATCTCTTTATTCAAAACCTTGTATTTCCCAGCGTCTTGCTGGGTTTGTTTTGTGTTAATCTACTGCTTGCCCTTCAAAAAAAAAATGTATGTGCTTGCCATTGAAAAAAATGTATGTTACATTGTTTATTTATGACAAGTTGTTTGATAGCTTGCAATTTCCATGTGGTAGCAACTTTGGACCCTTTTTAAAATGGCTAATGAACCCTTTTAAAAAAATAATTAATCTATTACCGCTAAAAATTAATTCCCATACCACCAAAGTTCAAACATTAATCTATTTATAAGGTAATTATATATATTACAAAATCATAAAATACTAAGTAACCAAGTTCGAATATTATTTTGTTGTTGTAAAATGCAAACATTTAAAATGAAAAGAATAATCATTAGATACTAACTAAGTTTCACACGTGTCCCATTTACATAAACATATACACTTAAACATTTATTAATTAATAAGTACCCGATGACTAATGCCCCGTTAAGGTTTAAGTTGGATTTGAAAAATGAGTACAAAGTTGTAGAGTGTCAATATTGTCGCATCACGTTAACAATAACAAATATCAAGTTGTAAACTGTTGTGCCGTCATAACGTCCTGACGAATAACACGATATAAACGATCGGCGCCGTTGCAACGCGCGGGTATTCCCCTAGTACTATATAACAGATTTTGATCAAAATGACATTTTCGTAATATAGGCGTCTTAAAATTAAGACGCGTACAAACATGTAAACACCATGTAGAACTGTTTTAGCATGAACTGAATTTGCTTCTCTACCCGATTTTGATCAATTTGATCCATCGTTGTCCTCTACGCTGTTTAAAGTGATTTCATCAGAGAATCTTCTTTTTTGAGTAACTCTTC
>JBCNJP010004067.1:0-10000 GCA_039602395.1 Deinandra increscens subsp. villosa
AAATGAAAAAAAAAAGAGAAGAAAAGAAATGTTAGTTTAGAGAATAAATGCTCAAGAATTTGCATATAAATAAATAGTTATTCTTTGGACATCTTAGTATCTGGTTTAAGGGGGGTTGGAGAAAATATAAAATTTAAATCATTATTACCCTTTGCTTTAACTGAATATGATTCGGTAATAGGTTGAACTAGAGCTTTCTTTAGTGGGATCCATAGGCGACTGAACTTATATCTGGTAATTTCATAAACACATGGGGGCGAAAGAAATGGTTGGTGGTTGGGTTTAATCGGATAGAAATATCGGCAATCGTAGCTAGTGTGTTAATACATTATGGAATGTGGAATTGTATGGTGGCTGTTGAATATGGATTGTTAAATGTTTAGAAGTCAATTTCCTGGTTGTGATTCCATTGCAGTATTTTTCGAGGACGAAAAAAGAGTCAGTGTGGGGATATTTGATGTGTTGCAAACACATCCGGTTTTCCTGAGTCTTTTGTTACGTATTTGAGTCGAATTTGAGTCAGTTTTCATTAGTTTTAAGTGTTTTTAGTTAAGTTAGTGTCTTTGGGGTCTTGTTTATGTTTTTATGAGTTTTGTAGGTTTTTAATAAAGTCCCGAGGCCATGAGAGAAGTTAAGAAGAAAAATGAAGAAGTGCTAAACAAGAGGGTCCAGGCGTACCGCCTGGAACCTAATGAATGGGAGGCGATACACGCGAAGAGGAAAGAATCAACGCGGGGCTTAAGTCGGTTTGACCGACTAAATTGTCGCGACATGATCTGTAGGCGTATCGCCTAGGAAGGACACACCTCCAAGCGATACGCTTGGAGGTCCAAAACCCGCAAAAAGAGGTTTCGCATTATAAATTAGACTTTAAGGGTTTGCATTCGAGAGATTCGACTTCCAGACGGCAGAGGACGATCCAGAGACGAAAATTTGAGATAGAGAAGAGTTGGGATCGTAAGGAATCATTGGGGAATCGCATATTCATCATCGAGAACATTACCGGTTCTACCGATTTTCCTTGTTATTCTTTTAAACTCTAGTTTTCATTATGGTTTCTGTCAAAGATTTCATCTTTATTATACTTTTAGACTTGACCATGATTGTTGGCTAGATTTTTAGTACCGCCTAGACTCATTGTGATGAATTTTTGCTATTGGTGATTTTAATCCGGTTTATGACTAATTGATTGATGTACTTTCCTATTAAATTCCATGGTTGCTAAGATTGTATGCATATGTGAATTGTGATTGAATTTATAACTATTGATTGATGCACTCTTTGCCTTCGAATGTCTTTCGGTTTAGGTGAATTGTCTAAAGTAGCTAGCTTTAGGGTTGGTTGCGATAGAGTGGTTTAGGAGACGTCTTGAACTATTGTGTTAGTTAATAATTATCTTTTTGATTGCAAATTGCTGCCCTAATTAGACAAGCTGGAAGGTGATAAATAGGTAGGTTAGTCGGGTTGACTAGTGGAATAGGATCACATCGCCATCGGGAGAGGGATGCCCTAGGAAATTAGGTAACTTGCTAATTCTTGTCTGTCGTAGTAATTCATGGTAGCTCCTGCTAGCTTAGGGTGCCTTAGATTGTTTCGAGGGTGGTTAGGTTTAGTTGAGGTTGGATGTACCCGAAAGGTGAACTCCTGTTCGAGCATTAGGATTGTCAGCTAGGAAGAACTTGAAAGGTGAACTAGCCGCCATCAGATTAGTCATAACCGATTGAAGTTGTCATTAGTAATTAGGATTCTAAGTCTAGGTGGTATCACTCTCTGTTTCTGAAAGTTGTCTTTAGCTCGTTCGTTGTTCGTTTGTTAGTTGCGTTAATTAATTTCAGTTAATCAAATCTTAAAACAAAACCCAAATCAATTTACTCAGTATTTCCATTTTCTAGGTCTAGGTTAAGTCTTGTCTTTAGAGTGTCCTAGGTTCGATATTCCGGTCTTGCCTTGGCTTTACTATAATCTGACAGGTTCACTGCCTTAGGGTTCGGTTCGGTTTAGGTTATTTCGGTAAAATTAGGTGTGTCTTAGGTCTAGGTTTAGGTCTATTTTATTAGTGTTTTTAGTGTCGTTCCGAGCACATCAATGCACACGAAATCACAATCAGTTCGTCTAGTAGAACTGTTAGAGAGAAAACGAATTCTCTTGTTCCCCTAGTCTCTCACGAAAAAACTCCCTCTACTAGTCAACCTCTAAAACTGAAGCCACCTTGTGTTTATATGGCACACAAGGTGATCCTACGAGGCCTAAATTCGGCCTATCCCAAGCCCATTTAATAAACTACTATCTAGCCCACTATTCTAATATATAAGCCTTATAAAAACGACCCTTACAATCTTCCCCTAGGCTTATATCATTAGAACTTTTACATTGAAAATATTAGGCTTCATGAGTCTTGGGAACTTTCACTCATTCAGCATCAGCTCGAACTTCTAGAAATGAACAAAAAATTAGAGGAGGGTTATCATACATTTGCTTTTCTTGAATGAACTCTGGTCCTTGCTGAATCTTCGGTAACTGTCTTCAAATGCCTTTGAATTTTAAGGATAAAATTCGAAAACCTCTATCTTAGGCAAACTTGGTTGTAGCTCTTGATCTGACATGGCAAATTTCCTGATTTGTCTGCTTTGCATCCATTTCTTCACCAAATGCAATGATGCATTTAGCTTCCCCTCAACTTGAGATCGGTTTCTTTAAGAACATTGGAAGCTTCGCTTGAACCAACAACTTCCCCTATGCAGTAGCTTTTTCATATAGGGAGGTCTTGTTAGTTGGTTCTTTAACTTGAACAGTGGAAACAACAACTTTTCATCACCATGAACCTGTCTGACTTATCATAGTACAAAAAAATATATACAAACCACCAGACATATGATGACTGGTCTCTGGGTTAGTAACATTATTTTAACCAAAAACCCTAATCTTGATTATGGGTTTTCTATAAAACTTCCCCTTAACCGAAGACCTCCTTGACTTCCCCTTAGCTGATTACTTCCCCTCAGCTAATGACTTGCCCTGAGATAATACATATTATTTCTTCTCCCCCTGGGATAATGCATATTGAAACTTCTCAAATTAACCTAGCCAAAATGTAAAACCAACAATAAAACTTAAAGATTCACACACGAAAGATTAAAAACTCAAACAAATATGTACCAGTTCAAATATGAAAAGGTTTATAAGGGACCAAACCGTCTTAGTCTGAACTGAGGAACCCTTTTCAGCATCCGTTACTCAAACACGTCCAGGTGATTACCATTATATTGATCCGCTTAAACTCATGTTCCTTGCCTTTACTCAGGCTGTTTGTCTTATTATATTTTTCAGTGCATTAATTATGAACATATATCGATCATACATAAATCCTAGGTAAATTAAACATGTAGTCTATCAAGTAGGTAGATTCCCTACCACGTATTTTTACATCTCTATCCAAAAGTCTAAAACTTTGCTAGAGTCGTCATCTCTCTTTCTTTTCCCATCTAGGGCAGTTTTGGGGACCTTTCTGGGTGGCAACGTTCCTTGTTCTATGGCCTGGTCAGTCAGCTTATGGGCCAACCTGATAGCATTCTGCACATTTGCAGGGTTTGAGGTAGTAACCATCCCCTTGATCTGTGGAGCTAACCCATCCACGTACCTTTCAATCCTTTTGAAGTCAGCATCAACCATCGTAGGACACAACACCGCGTACTCATGGTAGCGAGCGGTGTACTCTTCAATCTCAGAACTTACCATTTTCAAGTTCTGGAACTCACCTTCCAACCTTTTAACCTGGTCGCGAGGACAATACTCCTCCATCATGGCATCCTTAAATTCCTGCCAAGTCATAGCATTCGCTGCGTCGAGCCCTAACATTTGGATTTGCGCGTTCCACCAAGTGAGGGCAGCTCCCTCAAGTGTAGCAGTTGCGAAATTGACCCGATTCGCAACTGGGCAGTTACACATTGAGAACACCTTTTCTGACTTCTCGAGCCATCGCAATAGACCCACGGCTCCCTCATCACCCTTGAACATGAGCAGCTTACAATCCATGTAAGTTTTGAAGGTGCACTGAGCTGGGCCTGGATTCCTTTCATGAAATTATTTCAGAGGATAATTTTAGAGGGTGAGAAAAAAAAACGTAGTCAATTTTTCGTCTGTTTTACTTACCACCGTTGTTGTTTGGCTGATTTTGGGCCGTTTCTAGAGCTGCTGCGACTCCTTGGTCAATCAGATTTTGGATCTGTGCTGCGGTGAGGTGTTCAGCCATGGTTCTGTTTTCCATACGAACATTTCAATGATTAATATACCCAATATTAATAAACAATTATTCATGCATCCATCCATCACACGACATAATTTTCAGAAACACATTGGTAAAATAAAAATGTAATATCCATTACAAAATTTAAAATCCAACCATAAGGTATCTCAGTATTTGAAAACATTCAAAATATAATGAACAGCCAGTCAAATTTATTTCAAAGTAACAAAATAGAAGAAAATGAGACATATTAGATCATGGATCAATGACTTCACGGATTCCTCGACCTCTTCTTCTTCAGCGTTGTCTCCATTCTCTTCGAGGGGTTCTTCCTCCACTGGATCAGCTGTAGGGGCTGCCTGTCCCTTAAGAGTAGCCATTTGCCCGGTCAGGTCCTCGACCAGGTCTTCTAACACAGCAATCCTTGCTAAGGCAGTCTGTAGCATGTTGGCTAAATTGGCCGAGTTGGGTCTTGCCTCCAAGGTATCCACTCTATCCTCGAGTTTAATCACCCCATGGGCTAAGTTGTTGTGTGCTGTGGTTGTCACCTCGAGATCACCCCTTGTTCCTTGAGTGTCAGTTTATGTTCTTCGTCCTTCGGTTCGCAGTGATCTAACTTCACTACGCAACTCGTCTATCACTGCCATCATTGCAGCAGTGATCTGTGAGTGGCAGAAGGGAAGATCGGGTAGTCTACCCTCGTCCGTGGGGACTCCAAATTCGCCTATAAGACTGGCCACCATGGGCCTAAACCACCGCCAATCGGACGTGTTGTCCGGGTCTCGAAAGTAATGTGACTCTGCCTCATAATCCCCTTGAGTATAGTCAAGGCGTTGCCTCCTACGGGACGGTTGACGTGACGAGGATCCTTGTTCGTTCATGGGTGCCTTTCCACGTGTATGATCGGATGGTGACATATTTCCTGAACCCAGACAGACACAAACAAAGAAACGATAACCTAATGTGAGCAATCGATTTTTGGCACGCGAAAAGAAAACGTTTTTTGGGAATTGTTGTAACTAATGTTCAAAAACAGTTACAGTTTAGAATTTCTGAAAATTCTAGTTTTCTGCAACCAAGGGCTCTGATACCAATCTGTCACACCCCCAAATTTCCACTAACGGAGTTTTACCGTGTGGGGTGTGAACCAGACCAGGACCCGAGTCATTAGTTACATCAAACATAAGTTTAGGGTTCAAATTGTAAATATATATTTCCAAACGGAAAATATTAAAACCATAGTTTAAAATCCAGCGGAAGCATAATAAAGTAATGTCGCGCAAAAACAAGCGCCCATTAAGTAAACAACCAGTTTAAGTCTAAGTTTTGAAAATGTTAAAGACGGATTCCCAAAATGAAAGGTTTAACCAGCGTACGTGCCCAAAAATCTGATTCTCCTAGCGTCCTGCAAAGCATGCATAAGAGCAAGTGTCAACTAATGTTGGTGAGTTCACATAAGCACATAAGTATAACTAGTATAGTTATGCAGTACGAATATAACAGTTTTTATTCGTATGTAAGCATGTATATTAACAGTACAATCCATATCGTAGGTAGCGAGCCTAAGTTCATGTCACTAAAACGTTCGCAACCGAAGCTGACCAATTAGTTGTAGGAATAATTCCTTACGTGTTTTGCCTTCCCCGTGTCTACTCGATCACGGAAAGTTTAGGCTGACAATGTCCTCAGTCCGACCGCCAGTCGGGTGGTGCATCTCGTGCCCGCTGAGTGGGGTTTGTCAGACCCCAGTAGTACTACCCAATATCCCCTCGCTATAAACTATTAACGGTTCGATAAGTAAGGACTTTCAAAGATAAGCATTTTACGTGAACATGTGATATATGTTGGATTTCTACTTTAATCATACATAAACATTATCGTGTTATCACCACAACCCGGGTGTAACGTGTTTGCGTGTGTTATCGTCCAAAACCGGACGTAACGTAACGGTTGTGAAACTCACCTTAGGGTGCGCTGCTACAATTTAGTAAGACCTTCGTGTCTTGCGTAACTACCGAGCACCTACTGAATTTATAAACGTAAGTGTGTGTCCGCACATGAGTCACATAGCCTAGACGACGGTTCAGTTTGACAAGTAGTTCCATATGTGACGTAAGTGATATAATTCAAAAACAAGATAAAAATCGTTTGTTACGAAAGAAATCAAAAATGACGTTAAATCAAGGACACAAGGATTTACGAAAATCAATGGGCGTATGTTGTTCCAATTACTAAGTGTAAAGATGATCGGGTAACATATATGTGTTCATAAACTTATGTATAATTATATGGACGTAGTCAAGAGCGAAGAGAAAAAAAATTAATAAATAGATAAGTAATTGAAACGTCATATATATATTTATATTCTGTGCCACAACTTCAAGAGTTTAGAGCAATTTTTTAAAATGTACTCTTGAATATGATTACATGATAATAACACAAACATTTGTATGTGTATATATATATATATATATTTCTATGTTTAAAACAAATTTTTATTAATGATAACGAGACCAAATAGCTTTTAATCCATTTAGATCATAATGTTTTCTTAAATAAAAAGAAAAGAAAATTCAACGAGTAACCAAACGGGGTCTACAAAAACTCCACGGGTCGAGATTCAATAATCGTGTACTAGTATGTTGAGTTTTGGGACCAAGAAAGCTTTAAATCTCTAAATAAAAATTTAAACAAGAAAACAGGGGTCACGGGACTCGAACCCGTGACCGGGAGGTTGCATCACAGCGCCCTAGCCACTGGGCTAGGGGCTCGTTCATGTCTTGCCCTCGCTGGTAATCATTTTAATAAGTGAAAGTAACATGAACTAGCGATTAGGAAAATAGGTAAAAAAAATAGATTTTTGTGGAGGATGGGTTTCGAACCCAGGACCTCACGGTCTCCAGCACATGCGCCTACCAGCTGCGCTACACGATCAATTGTGTCATGGTTCTGCGCGTTTAATATATATCTTGTGCTATCCGGTCATCATCTTCTTCATTACAACTCCGGTGGCCGGAGTTTTATTCCGGTCACCGAAAAATCGCGAAACCAAAACTAAAAAGAAGAAAAACGTGCGATTACATAGGGGAATTAGTTACCTTGAATCGGAATCGAGAAAAGGTGAGTTTTTGAAGCCGCAAAATAACCCGAACTTGAATCGCGACCTCCGAGCACGGTTACGATTCGCAAAACTATTAACACCTGGTTGTTCCTCAGGGCTTCACGATCACAGAGGTTATTGAATGGTGGTGATTCAGTGGGTCAATTGGCCGGAATTTGAGTTCGCCGGAAAACACAAAAAAAAAACGAGAGAAAGAACGAGAGCTTGAGAAAGGGTGTGTGTTTCGCAATTGAACGGATCCTGAGCAGTAATATGATTCTTGCAATCAAGAGGGACTTGAATGAGGGATTGATGAGTCCAATCGAAACTGCCGGTGATGATGGCGGTCGAACAAAACCGCTTCCTGCTTGATTGCTCGTAAATGCCATTGAATTGGCTTTCGAGATTTGTCAAAAATGGTCCCTCCACAATAAACACAAATGGTTACAAGGTTTAGATTAATACACAACAGCCCCTCCAGCTTTATTAAATACAAATCAAGTTTAGAAACTACAAGTTAGGTCCCTCGTAGTTGCAAACCGTTAACAAAATCTAACGGGGTTTAACGAAGAGTAACTTGACGATAGGTATACGAGTGTACGTCATAACGTATTCAACGAACTAAGTTTCATAAAAGTATAACCTACATACATTTCACATAAAATCATAGTTATAACCCATAACTATCTATTTTTTTTTAAATTCCCATAAAATTATAGAAACGGTTCGTATTATTGCGCGACACATCGTCACATAAATTTATAAAACAACGTGCGTATATATATACATATATACCACGTAAAAATAATAAATATAGTTGCCACATAAAATGACAAAACGTTCCATAAAATATGATTTACATAAAATCATAAAATATAACTATTCAAGTAAGTTAACCGACGTCTAGACTCATGTGCATCGCTCGTGTAACTATGAAAGTTAACGGAAGTAACGGGCATTATCGAAACATAACACAAGTTGTTAACGGAGTTAACCTGGAAAATTGGCGGTTGTCACAAAGTAGCTGATTTCCTTTCGAAGTGCTATGCGTTCATCGGTTACGTGGCCGATATCCTCGTGGTAGGCACACCACTTAGTTTTGTCTTTCCAGGATCCTTGCTTATCATTCTTTCTATGCCATCTTGCCTTTTCGCATAGATCCTGCATTACACACATCAAGCCACCAATATCAACAGAAAAACAATACTAGGATACCTTAGGGTCATCTTCCTCGTCATCATCTTGGTCCACAGCATTGACTCTTTGGTTGTCTGGTATGGAATATGGTCGGGATCAATACTCCTTCCCAGGGGATTCCGACTTTTTACCATTAGGATCATATTTGGGAATATCCATCCTTTGGTGGATCTTTTTGTCATCTTCCAGACGAATAAATCTCAGAGCCCTGTTGTGTACTTCGTCGAGATTCCTACAAGGAGTCATGACAAGGTCATCATAAAAACGAGAATCCTTTCGGAGCCCCATTTTGAAGGCTTCAACGGCTGCCACCCTATCTAGGTGAGGAATCTCGAGGGATTCCCGTCCGAATCTGGCGATGTATTCTCTAAGCGGCTCATTCGACTTCTGGATTACTCGATATAAGTCACCTGTGAGCTAGATTTCCGCTCCTTCTTACCATACGCCCAGCATGTGAAGCTTTAAGTACCCCTAAATTTCACTTTTTTATTTCCTGTATATATCCATTTATTGATGTCCGGGATTCTTTCTCAGCCAGCTGCCCCCAAATTCGACCTCGATGACATGGATGTTGTCTTGAGCTCCGGAGCCGGTACAGAGGGATCACGTACTGGTCTTGGGATCCGTAAAGACCGAACCTACTCCCCTGACTAGGATTCCTCTATCCAGAGCTTCCGGGACTGAGGAAAGAACCTGAGGGTCAACTGCTGCTGCTCCACCCCCTGCTGCCCCCAGTTCCATCTCGGACCTCTTGGCCACAGAGAGCGAATCCCTTGTTCATTAGGTAACTGTTATCCGACCCTTAATAGATTTATCTATATCGACCCTGATCCTGGATTCCATTTTGTTTCAGGCCACCTCCCACATTCTGGATCTCTTGGCCGTCGCTGAGAAGCGAGCGGTTGATACTGAAGCCTTGGCCAAGGCAAAGGTTACCCAGGCCAACAAAGAAGCCACCAAAGCAAACTCATCATAAAAGTTATCATTATAGTTCAAAATCAGAGAACGGACTCAGGCACAGTCGGCCCGGGCTGCCATTGGATGAGGTAGTTGAAACAACCAAGGTTTCGGACCTGGTATCCCCACTGCAGGCTAGGCTCAAAATGGTGAAGGAGGCTAGGGACCTGAACCGTGTGAACCCTGGATGGAACCACCGCCTATGGTTGAAAAAGTTAAAGGAGCTGGGTGGTACCGTTCCCGAGGGCTTTGATTTGGAAGTTTGACGTCGTGGGCCCTCTCGTTAGTTCCAAGTGTTAAGTGTAAGGCCTTACCCAAACTTACTATGTGTTTGATTGGACCACTTCGAACAGAAAAAACAAGAAAGACAATGATCGAACACGGAAGAGAATGAATAAATCCATGTCTCTGGTTCGATTGATGTCTCATATAGAAAGGATCTAATGACTTTACAAATACCATAAGTCTAAACTATATCACAAGTTTACTGATATGCCTTGGTT
>JBCNJP010004068.1:0-10995 GCA_039602395.1 Deinandra increscens subsp. villosa
ATGTGTCACAATCAGATCTTGATATTTTGGTCAAAAACTAACATGATTTAGGGTCTTTAAACATGGTTTAGGCTATCCTTAACCAATCAAAAGTAGTAGACCTAAGTGTTTAAGCAATACATAATTTTTAACATATTCTTGCAACATAAACATCATTAATGTCATGGATCTATGTTCTAGCAAAAACTAAACAAGTGTATAAACAAAGGTTAAACATAGTTTATGTTTTCTAACCATTTATCACCATGGATCATCATAGGCATCAACACTTGACTAGGGAAGTGTATGGATCATGAAAATGAACAAGGAAACATGATCTAGTAGGTTTTTTGTGAAATAAAGTGAGGAAAACTCACAAATGCTTGAGTAGAAACCGAAAATAATGAAGATTTTGATTGAATCCTGAAACGTTAGATGATTAAACAGATACAGTATAAAGATTACCTGTAATTATCTGGTTGAGATCAGCAGCAGTCAGATTATCCATTCTGTTTCTTGACTGGGTTCCCGTTTTAGGGTGTATGATGAGGATGGATGATGTAGGTGAAACCTACGAATTAGAGAGAGAGCAGTGGAGGGGGACGAAAATCTTAAGTGGTGATAATTAGCCTTTAACTCTGATATAATCACTATATATATATATACATCCAAGGGGAAACCCTAATTCAATCATTAAAGGCAATTACGTCCACCAAATAAATGCCGGATAGGATTAATTAGGTAATTGATTAATTAAGATATTTGATTAAGGCCATATTAAATATTATATATATATATATATATATATTATATATATATATATATATATATGTGTGTGTGTGTGTTTATGTAAATCTTTCATCCTAATAAAGTAATAAAAATGTGTCCACATGTTCTCTTCTTAAGGTCTCCACATCATCATCCACGTCAGCATTCCACTTGTCATGTCCACAATCAATCTTAAAAAAAACACACGGACCTCCTTCACCCGTATCTGCTTTTCTCACTCGACTTCAATTTCCTAGCCTAATCTCCCATTCTCTCCATTCATGCAGCTGATGTTCTTCCCTCTTGGTCGCTGTTGATAATTGAGTAATCTCCATCGGTCGCTATTGATAATCGAACTCCCTCTCATGCTGGAAAATCCACAACCAATCTCCATCGGTCGCTGTTGATAATCGAGCTCCCTCTCACGTCGTCGTTGTTCTTCCCTCTTACTCTCTCCACAATTCAATTGTTCCGATTCCTATTTAGGGTTCTCTCAAGTCTTCCTCTCTATTGTCTCATTCAATTGCCATTAATTTCGTCATTCAAGAGGCATCTCTTCATTTCCATTTGTAAACTATCAGAATTTCAATGGATTCCAGTTTCAAATTGACCACCGAGTTCAAATTTGATTTCAACTTCAATCGATTTGTTGTACTTGGTCTATTCAACATAAACCCCCGTGGGTGGCACATTAGCAAAGGATTGGCTTATACAGTTTCATGTTTTAAGAAATTTAGAGAAGCTGGTAGAAGGTTGGGATTTTCATTTTTGTAATATTGAATACTATGTGTACCATCAAGTTTTATGTTATTATAATTTTTTTACTATTCAGTTTTATGTTTTGAGATTCTGAACTTTTCATTATTATACAATGAATGTTGAATGTGTTTGAGCACTTTCGTCAAATACTATGAATTCCTCTGTAATCCGAACTTTCCATTGAGATATAGTTCTTCAATTGAAAAATCTGTTTCAAGTTCATGTGTTCTTGGTTATGATTTTTATTAAACATGTTCTCTGTCTACTTGGATTATATTTAGATTCTTTTGTGGTTACTTCTCAAGTTAGAGATTAGATTCATGTCGACGTGTTTTCATTCTTTAAGATGAATAGGACCCAATGTTCTATGTTTTGTTTCGTCATTTTTTTTTGCTAATACGTCTCTCATTTTACATTCTTACATGTGCAGGTTTTTAGTGCTCTTTCTTAGAGTGTAGACTCCCTTTCTTTGTTGTTCCACGACATAAAATGTAGTAAAAAAATCTGTGTACTACTGATTTTTTCCCCGACTCGGATTCTTTTATCTATGTTGTCATACCTTGAGGTTTTGACTTATGAGTTCACAAGAAGTGAAAACAGTCGAATTGTATTTGGGGTAATAGGTGGAATGTTGTTGATGATTATTTAGGTACTTCTTCAAACAATGAAGCTTCATCCTTTAGGCTGGTAAGATATATTTGATGCATGAAGTGTCTATGGTTGATTTATAGCTGAAAATATTTCCCGGTTATGTTTGCTTTAAGGTAATCCCCTTTCAATCTTATTTTTCGTTTATTGTTATGTCCATTAATCCACTTTCAATGATTATTTTTTAATTGCAAGTTTTTAATTATGTATTACGACTGCCTCTCAGTTTCCTCAATATTAGTTAATCAAATCGAATGATGAACTGCTTGTGTTCTTCAATTCCTATGACGTTTGCCCTCTAATTTAGGATTTTTTATTTCATAATCTGCTTTGTATCTTCTGTTCTATACAAGGTTTAAAGTTTATAACCATTGTATTTCATAATCTGTTGCAAGCTATATCACACAAGGTAGAAAGTTTATAATCGTTTGAGAATCTATTGTGTAATTTTGATGATATCATTAAATAAAATTAAAGATTTTACTGAATATATTAGACTAATATATATTTTGTGTAATTATGTAAAAATAATGTAACTAAGGTTATTTTAAGACTAACTAATTTATTAAAATTGCAGGTAGAATGAAAAGGTAGTGGATAACCCGTCATCAACTCACCGTCCATTTGGAATGTGCATGTTTATCTCAATTGAGGACGATTTTCTAACTTATACTGATTTTTGTAACATTATTAAAATTTGTGACATCGAGAAGGTACATATATATCTCCTCTTTTTAAGTAAATACATGTACATTGTAAAGAAGTAGTATGTAATACTTCTGAGGGCGATTAAGGCTATATGCAAGGAAATGGGTTGGTACTATATTGGGTGTGAGAGAAGATGAAACAAATGAATTTAAAGAGGTTAAGGTTGTTGAGTGCTCCAAATGAGTGCTCTAAATGTAAATCCCAATTCGAGACAAAGGTATCAAGGTAAGAAGACTCAAATTTTATTTATTATATGTAAACAGTTTTGGTTTAAACTTGGTTTAAACTTGAACCTAACAGAAACAAACTTGCATTAACTATTAGGTTTAAAAAATTCTTCAAATTCATAGTTACATTTCTAATCAAAGTTTTTGTTTTATCAGTACTGTTAAGATACAAAATGAGGTTTAATCTTAATTTTCTATGTTTAACATTCGTAACGGAAACAAATTTCCATATATTAACATATTTCAATCTATGCAACCCTACAACTCACTGATTCTGACTCTGTTAATATGAGTATGCCTGAACTACTTTCCGGTGATCAGGTGGCAATGAAGGTATTAGTTGATTATATAAACTACCTGTCAACTTCTTAGTAAATATTTTTTCTGTATATTTTACATTTGTTCTATTTTTTTTCTAAACGATGCCTTATCATGTACGGATGATAATTTGACCCCGTTGTTGAATGTGAGTCAAAACTTCGACATTGGTCATTTAACCGTTGGAAAAAGATCTTCAATAACGTCTACAGATTCCCTCCTTCAACTTTAACTAGTTGATGATACTTATGATGTGGATGAAATCCCAATGACTTCTTCAAGTAAGTCACATGCTGAACTGATTCCAAAGAAGCCAAATGGAGATATGGATATGAAACTTCTAATCTCCAAACTTGAGAAGTAGTCAGTTTATTGGTTTTTCTTTACGGTTGACTATGTTTTAAAGTCTATGTTGGCCCCTATTTCGTAGGGGGGTTGTATGTCACACCCCCAAAAATCCCACGCGCGTTAACGCGCCACAGGGAGCGTGACAAACCAGGATCGCTGTCCATTAGTTACACCAAACGACCAGTAATTAATAAAAACGTTTCATATTTCATTATAATATAAATTCAGAGTGTTACAATTGCGGAAGCGTAAATACAATTAAATTATTTATGTAAAATCATCGTCACCCAAGGTGACGTGGCTTGTTCAAAGACACTAAAAGGGTTTCAAAGTCTCATGCATGCGTACTCGCGATACTCGAACATCTGCAACCTGAGAAATAACATGCTAAAAAGTGTCAACACAAAGGTTGGTGAGTTCACAGGTTTATCAGTTCAAAACAGTTCCAGTTAATGTAAATCGACTGTTCAACAACAGTCCCAGTTCAATGTAAATCAACTGTTCCTCGACAGTTCAAGTTTAAGTTCAAGGTTGACTGTTCAACAACGGTTCATGTTCAGTTTAAAATCCAGATAATATATCAATAGTTAGCTAGACTATTTTCAAGAAATCAGTGCACGTTTGACTAGATCAACTAGCTATCCAGTTACTAAAGCTCGACAAGTTCAATTGTGCCTCGTTAAGACTAAGAAGTATATAACACCCGTTCGATATCCAACCGAGTCAGCGCGAATGACCCGAGTGGGGCTTGTCAGGCCCAGTAGATCTACCAAATAAGTTCCCGCTGATGCCACATTGACAGTAACTCTAAAAGTGAGGACTTTATCATAAGTGTGCCACTATCATTCAGGTGATATAATTATCTAACAGTTCAAGTGTTTGTATGTTAATCTCCCCCAACAGGATTAAAATAAGTAAAATGGGACCGTGAAACTCACCTTAGGTTGCTCGGCAAGGTTTCCAGACAAACAGTTAATTCAAGTAGCAAGAACGAGTCTTGTGCAAGCAATCAATCACCTAACGAGCATACGAGTATAAGTGTGTGCACTAAACTACTAAATCTAACGTAAGTGATAAAAACAAAGGATCGTGAAGTCCGGAATAAGTGAGGATGGCACGTGTGCCAAATCCGAGCGAATATCGAAATAACGCGAGAAAAATCTAATATATATCTTTAATATATATTTTTTCTAAGTAAATACATATATAGTATATATATTTAACCAAATGTTCAAGTGGCGTTAATAATAAAGTTTCAACAAGTTATATATATATATATACGTAAACATGTTAAATCCAAGGATTTGAGTATTAATTTTGAGAAGAAACAACAATTTATAGTGAATCATAATTCAAAACCGTGTGTTTTATGTTTCTAGCCCAAAACGACGTTTCTAAATAGTTTTCTAAAACCTTCTATGGTTTACACCAAGATCACTTCGTTTCGAGCCAACATCATATATAATATATATTTATAATAATCTGCACAAATTTTATATATATCTATATACTTCTCTTTTTAGGTAAACACAAAGTTTTGTATCAATATTTATATATAGATGTTAAAACTACTTTTTTTTTTAATTTCAAAACATCAAGTTAAACATGTTCGAAATTTCAAGATATGGTTTACGGGGTTTTAATGATCCTAAATATATTTTTACGGGTTTAAACATTCGTAGGGAACCATTTTAGATGAGTTTTGGTTGGAAAAATGTCTTGCATCACAAAATAAAACAAGACAGAAAAATATGAAGGTCACAGGGGTCGAACCCGCGACCTCTCACTCTCAGCACAGAGGTTCAACCACTCGGCCAGCGAGGCTGTTTGTGTCAAGACCCGGATCGAAATGGTTTTGTGCATATGCAGCGACCAGGAAACAAGTTAAACAAAATCAAAGGAGTAAAAATTATGGCGCCGGGACTCGAACCCGCGCCCCTCGCGTACAAACCCAGATCCCAAACCGCTGTGCCAGATTGGCGTCTAGTGTAACAACCCGATCCCAGATCTTATAACCCATACCCGTCCGACTTCATCTTCTCCATTAAAGAATTCAGTCTCGCCGGAACCCTAATCCGGTGGCCGGAAAATCGTAAAACACAAAAAAACAAGCCCAGAACATGCGATTAACATAGGGGACGAGTTACCTTGAGTCAGAGATGAGATACGAGAAGTTTTTTTTATGCCGAAACGAAACCCGAACGAACTCGTATCCGATGCACCGGGGTGATCTGTGACGCTCTACGGTTGCTGCTGCGTTCGCGATTACCAAAGGGTGACAGGCGAGGGTGAACGAGGGTGCTACAGGGCTGAACCAGTGGTGGTTGACGGTGGTGTTGTGTCGCCGGAAAAACAAAAACGAAAGAGAGAGCGGAGAGTGAACGAGAGGTTGAAGAATATGAGTGTGTGTGTGTGTGTCAATACAATGATATGATTATCATTGAACACCATTGATGGCCACAATAACCGACGAGGTGATTTGAATCAGTAGAAAACCGAAGTCCCGTTCTTGAATGGCCGTAAATGCCATTAAATCAAGATTTGGAAATTGACGCTTTCAGTCCCTCAGGGATTACAATCTAGGAAAGAGGTTTGAGATAATTACAGAGTAACCCCTCCAGGTTTTATTAACTAGAATCATGTTTGGGAAATGACAAAATAACCCCTCGAAGTTTTATAAAAGCTAACGGCTCTAACGGAAGTTAACGAAGAGTAACGGAAAAATATTTTTTTAATGCCGAGTATACGAGACTTGTCGAAATATATTAATTGTAGGACGTTTATAAGCAAATATAAATCTCGTTGCCACATAAATCATAGATTATAAATCTATAAATATGCATTTAAGTTACATAAAATCATACTTATAACTCTTTGAGTTACATAATCAAGTTCACATAAAATTATATACTATTAATGTATATAAACGTCACATAAAATATAGGTTTAACCGTCACATTAAATGACACAACGTTCATATAAAATCATAACGTATGATTTACATAAAATCATAAAACAAGAATATCAAACGTCAAACTTAAGTGCATGCTCGTTTAGTGATTACTACACAAAACCCTAATTGCTAAAGTCAACGCAGATAAGCACATAAATGTCCACACCACATTTAATACGTTTTACGTTCAGTTAATGTCGGGAAAATGACCTAAAAAGTCGGATTGTCACAGTATCCCCTTGTTGTAGAATTTCCGTCCTCGAAAATTGCATAACGCGGTAAAAGTTATTGAGCTAGACACAAAGAAAAGAAAAGAAAAATTCTCAGAAAAATTCTCAGTCGTCACATCATCCCCTTGTTGAAAGAATTTCGTCCCGAAATTTAAATCAGTGGTTTGAAGGGTCAGATTGATGGTAACGTATCAAAATAATCCAGGGTTCTTACCCAAAAGGAGTCAAGAATGTTATGATCAAGAATGCTTGCCCGTGTTGAGAAGATGTTAAAATTTTGGTGGATTTCAAAAGAGATTCGAATCGAAAATATAGAAGGTGATTTCCTATTAAACGTTCTCCAATGAGAAGAGTCGAACAACCGTATTATGGGGATCGTGTTGAGTGGCAAGGCCGAACAGAGTAACATGATACCTAAGTAACCGAAATCAGAATTTCAATATGAAGAAGAACCATAACATGTCCGAGTAGCCTCCAGCTATTGTGCCCCATGCTGGGAGTGAGATTTCCATTTCGTGTCTGCTTTCAGTTAAGGATTTCGCATTCACAAATAACCCAGGTGAATCGAAGAGAAGAGAATTTGAGTATGTGAGAAAATTGTGTGTGCATCAATAGGGGGAAAGTCGTACTGCTTGGTTATTACCGACGATTACTCCAGATACTCGTGGGTGTTCTTCCTGAGAGAAAAGTCTGAGACAGCTGAGATACTGAAGGATTTTGTTACGCGGATCGAGAATCGGTGCAAAGAGCGAGTTAAAGTCATCAGATCAGATAATGGGTCAGAGTTCAAGAATCAGACATTTGATGCTTTCTGCAATGAAAAGGGCATATTTCGACAGTTCAGTTCACCGTACACGCCTCAACAAAATGGCGTTGCAGAACGGAAGAATAGAACAATCATTGAGTGTGCCAGAACTCTACTTGCTGATTCCAACCTTAAATTGTCTTTTTGGGCAGAAGCTGTGAATACAGCCTGCTATGTTCTAAATAGAACTCTCTTGGTTAAACATGCTAACAAGACGCCTTTCGAGCTGTTTTCAAAAGAAAAACCAAACTTAAAACGTTTAAAACCGTTTGGATGCGCTTGTACTGTTTTAATCCAGTCGGAACAGTTAGCTAAATTTGCCCCTCGGGCGGATGAAGGCTATTTTGTTGGATACTCGATGAGCTCTCCAGCATTTCGAGTGTTCAACAGAAGAACTCAAGTTATTCTTGAATCGTGCAACGTTACTTTTAACGAGCATGCTCAGAATACTAGAGATCCTGCTCCTGATAGCATGTATGACCTTGAGACTTTTTCTTCTACTTTTAACATGCTTGAGTCTGATGTTGCAGGTAATTTGTTAAATCAAGCTGAACAAGTAAATGAAGAAGTTCTTCCTTCTGTTGATATGTTTGCTCCAATTACTTCGTCTATCCTGGATTCCATCTATTCGGTTGATACTTCGACGATATCAAGGGGAGAACAGTCAACACCATCAACTGATGTCACTGAAGAGACAACAACAACTTCTTTACCTGATTAGCCTTCTGTTCAGATTCTCGAGCCTGTAATTGTGGAGTCAGAACCAGCACAAGCAACAACTGAGGCAGAAAACTTAGTTGGAAATGAAGCTGAAACTCATGAGTCAGATTCAGATGACATATCTGAAATTGAAACTGGAGAGACCCCAGGCGACGATCTTCAAATTGGGAACCTTGACTCGTCTATTCCAGCACCTGCTGTTGAAGAGACTCGAATTCATAAGAATCATCCCACTAGTCAGATCATCGGTCCTGTTGATGTGCGTCTCACTAGGAGTAAAACAAAGGATCTGCACACATGTCTGTTTTCATGTTTCATATCACAAGAAGAGCCTTCTACTGTTGCTGCTGCCCTTCTTGATGAAAATTGGATTGACGCGATGCAAACAGAGCTTCTTCAGTTCAAACTGCTCAATGTCTGGCACTTGGTGGACCCGCCAGAAGGTTTGGAACCCATTCCTGTCAAATGGATTTTCAAGAACAAAAGAGATGACCATGGAATCATTATAAGGAATAAAGCCCGATTAGTTGTAAAAGGGTATAAGCAAATTGATGGCATTGATTATGATGATGTCTATGCTCCAGTCGCTCGTCTAGAGGCAATTCGGATTTTCTTGGCGTATGCTGCGTCAATGAACATCACCGTCTATCAATTGGATGTGAAAACCGCCTTTCTCTATGGTGAGCTCGACGAAGACGTGTACGTAGACCAACCTCCGGGGTTTGTGAACAAATCTTTTCCCAAGAAATGTTACAAACTGGATAAGGCTCTTTATGGTCTACACCAAGCCCCGAGGAAATGGTACGAGACATTATCAACATATCTGCTGTCAAATGGTTACAAGAGGGGTGTCATTGATCAGACTCTTTTCATTCGTCATGTTGGTGAAGACAAGCTGTTAGTACAAGTGTACGTTGACGACATCATTTTTGCCTCAACAGATGTTGCTCTCTGTCACGAATTTGAGGAACTGATGAAAAAGAAGTTTGAGATGAGTGCTATGGGTGAACTGACATTCTTTCTGGGAATTCAAGTGAAGCAGACACCAGATGGTATCTTAATCAGCCAAGGGAAGTATGTCAAAGAAATCCTGAAGAAATTTGGTTTCAATGATTCTAAGGGTTTTTCTACACCCGTCGTTACGCGTCATAGACTCAATCAGGATCCGGAAGGAATTTGTGTGGATGAGCATCTCTACAGGTCAATGATTGGTTCTCTCATGTATCTGACAGCCAGCCGTCCCGACATCATGTATGGAGTGTGTCTATGTTCCCGATTCCAATGCAAGCCGAAAGAATCGCACTTACTAGCTGTGAAAAGGATTTTTCGATACTTGCGGTCCAATTCAAACAGAGGACTCTGGTATCCTAAAGACCCGTCCTTCGATCTTCGAGCCTTCTCAGATAGTGACTATGCTGGTTGTGAACTCAATCGTAAGTCGACAACGGGAGGAGCTCAGTTCTTGGGTAACCGGTTAGTTTCATGGCAATGCAAGAAGCAGACAACAGTGTCAGTCTCAACGGCTGAAGCGGAATACATTGCTTCCGCATCGTGCTGCTCTCAAGTGCTTTGGATTCAGAATCAGCTTCTGGATTACGGTTTGAACTTCATGGGTACCCCTATTCATATAGATAATACTGCTGCTGTTTCTATTGTTAAAAATCCTATTCAGCATTCTAAAACTAAGCACATAGAGATTAGATACCATTTTATTAGGGATTGTGCCAAGAAGAAGCTAGTCACTTTAGTCCATGTTAGCTCCGAGGATCAGTTAGCAGACCTATTCACAAAACCCTTTGATATGTCTAGGTTTAACTTTCTGGTTAGTGCAGTAGGCATGATAAACTATGACTAAGCTTTCTACATTCTCTAGTATGTTAGTATCTTAACTTTATAGGTTTAGCTGCTTAGAAGTGTTATCTCTGATTTCTTTAGTTACAAATTTTACTTTTATCTGCTTTTTGACTTATTTTATCATTTGACCCTGATTTGACCTAAAACTTTTTGTTTGTGGTTGTCTAGTGTCAATTTTGTCTGTCTTAAAAGATCAAAAAGATTTTTCTTGTTTACTTATGTTTTGTGACTGTCTGTCGTTCCTGCATTGTGGAAGATAAATCAAAAATATTAAAAATAGTGTTATTTCTGTCTTTAAATAAGTGTTTTTGAACTCAAGTCAACAAGACTTTTGAGAACTGGCAAAAATAATGAAAAATCAAACTTTTTGGTCTGTGGTCGGACAATATGTGAGGAACATGATATAATTCTGGTCTTGTCGATCTAACCATAGGATATGATCCAATCGATCGGTAATTCTATCATTTGATGTGTCGGTAGGCTCAACATACTGAGAAGTAAACAGCTCTCTGTGATTACAAACTAATTTCACTGAGAAATGTGGACCACGGAAGTTTAAACAGTCGCATATTCTTTAAATTAGCCCGACTCAGTAGTCTTAATAAGAAAACTCTAATCACACATCCTTTGTTTCTTCAGTATTAAGTTGACTTATTTCAAAACCGAGCACATCATCTG